>JAXIVJ010002600.1:15000-92500 GCA_036785665.1 Chirona hameri
GAAGTACCCCTGGAACTGGAGGCAGCGCAGCATGAACACGGCCATCAGAGTGAGCGGGAACAGAGCCTCGGGCGTCCTCCGGTCGGCGTGGGTCACCAGCCGGTAGATGGCGGTGTAGTCATCCGGGCGGTACGGCCCGGACGGCGGCTGGCCGAGCCGCGGCCGCGCCTCCAGGAGCTGCTCGACGGTCATCCGGCTGGCGAGCCGCAGCGACAACAGGCAGGTGACGCTCATCCCGGAGGCGTACAGCAGGTCCTGGATCCGGCACTCGAACCGGTGGTACGAGCTGAGCGCCTCCTCCCGGCAGGCCAGGGAACAGAACAGGACACCACTGCAGCCCGTGCAGGGCACGCAGTCCCGTATTCTGGGGAGGAGGAGGGGGGGGGGGGGGGGGGGGCAGGTCAGACAGGCTACACAGTCCCGTATCCTAGGGAGGGAGGGGCAGGTCAGAGAGGGCACACAGTCCCGTATTCTGGGGAGGGAGGGGGAGGTCAGAGAGGGCACACAGTCCCGTATCCTGGGGAGGGAGGGGAGGTCAGCGAGGGCACACAGTCCCGTATCCTGGGGAGGGAGGGGAGGTCAGAGAGGGCACACAATCCCGTATTCTGGGGAGAGAGGGGTAGGTCAGAGAGGGCACACAGTCCCGTATTCTGGGGAGGGAGGGGCAGGTCAGAGAGGACACACAGTCCCGTATTCTGGGGAGGGAGGGGCAGGTCAGAGAGGGCACACAGTCCCGTATTCTGGGGAGGGAGGGGCAGGTCAGAGAGGGCACACAGTCCCGTATTCTGGGGAGGGAGGGGCAGGTCAGAGAGGGCACACAGTCCCGTATCCTGGGGAGGGAGGGGGAGGTCAGAGAGGGCACACAGTTCCGTATCCTGGGGAGGGAGGGGGAGGTCAGAGAGGGCACACAGTCCTGTATCCTAGGGAGGGAGGGGCAGGTCAGAGAGGGCACACAATCCCGTATTCTGGGGAGGGAGGGGTAGGTCAGAGAGGGCACACAGTCCCGTATTCTGGGGAGGGAGGGGCAGGTCAGAGAGGGCACACAGTCCCGTATTCTGGGGAGAGAGGGGCAGGTCAGAGAGGGCACACAGTCCCGTATTCTGGGGAGGGAGGGGCAGGTCAGAGAGGGCACACAGTCCCGTATTCTGGGGAGGGAGGGGCAGGTCAGAGAGGGCACACAGTCCCGTATCCTGGGGAGGGGGAGGGGCAGGTCAGAGAGGGCACACAGCCCCGTATCCTGGGGAGGGGTGGGGGGGGGGGGGCAGGTCAGAGAGGGCACACAGTCCCGTATCCTGGGGAGGGGGGGGGGGGGGGGTAGGTCAGAGAGGGCACACAGTCCCGTATCCTGGGGAGGGGGGGGGGGGGGGGTAGGTCAGAGAGGGCACACAGTCCCGTATCCTGGGGAGGGGGGGGGGGGGGGGTAGGTCAGAGAGGGCACACAGTCCCGTATCCTGGGGAGGGGGTTGGGCTGTGTCAGACAGGACATACATACTCGCAATTTGCGGGAGGGAGGGGTTGCAGATGGCTCTACTGCGTAAGTTTCGAATAGAAAATGAGGCGGTGCAATATTTCACTTTATGTGAGCATGATAAGTTTTTCTCTTCTGACAACAATATATGAAGTTGAATCGGCACACGTAACAGCTAAAATGATGGTAATGAAATAACATTTCACAAACCTGTCGCAGCAGTGTCCTTGCACTTTGTTTACCTTGTATGGCAGTGCAGACAGTGTGTGCCGTATTTCTCTGGCCTCAGGACGGCAGCGAATGGTTTCTCCACCACGCACATCTCCTACCGACACCGGCTGGGCGCCGACGGCGAACCGACCCTCCTCCGACGTCTCACGCACTGCCACCTGGCGCCAGAGACGGGAACTAGAATGCGCACGCGAGGAAAGGATGAACACAGCTGCGTTAACACAGAGCACAGAGCAGCTGCGTTAAAGCTTTTCGGATGAGTAAACGTCATGGGATACATCTTCACTAACGTTACACATCATAATCATATTATCCTGTACATCTACAAGCAAAAAAACATCGTAATTTATCGCAGGCAGATTTTTTCTTCTTTTTCATGTTCCATCATGTTTTCATGTTTCCTCTGATGCAAATACGAAGCACTTCGATAGCCGAGTTCTCCACATTGGGAAGGCTGGAGTCGTAGCATAACGCTGTTCACAGAGCTGATGGTGCTGGTTTGGCGCTGAGTTCACACCTTTTTGGAGGCTGAAGGATGGTGCTGGTTCGCTCCGGAGGTGACCGATGGCAGCGGCGGACGCCAGGACTGCGGCTGCGGAGCTGACGAAAACATCACAAACGTGGGTTAGGTTTAGTCATGAATCATGATCCATTTATTGTTTACTCTGTGTAAGGTAAAACAGTGGATATTGCTATGGAAAGCTGAATGTCATATGAATTATGATCAATGAAATGCGTGCGACTATAAACCAGAATTATCAGCATTATAATAATAATAAGAAGCCAAAAGGCTACATCTATGTACAAAACCTCAGATCACCAGTCAACGACACCGGAAACTAGAACTGTACGTGAATTATAAGTGACACTGATCACTCACTGGCGTCCGTGTATTTGCTTTTCTCGAAGAGCGCAAGCATCTTCTGCACCTCCTTCTGCCAGTGCATTTGTTTGCCGTCTCCGAGACTGGCGTCATCTAACGCCTTGATGACGCTCTGGAACCCCTTCTTGGCCTCAGTGAAGCGCTTCAGCGCCATCAGACTGCGGGCTCGTCTGTGGATAATGGCAGAGTGTGGACGTCCGAGAGTGAGAGGGATCTGAAGGAGGCGGTGATCCTGTGGAAGACATCCGGAGACGGCGGGCGGTAGGCACTATAAAGAGAGGGCTGATGCCATATTTCACAAGCATCTGAACATGCTGCTACATCTTGGCAGATGTAGCAGCGACTGAATGGAGCACTGTAGTCAATGCAGATGACGATTGTGAGAGGCAGTGGTTGTCATTCGCGTCCAGTTTGAATGAATTGCTCGATGTGCACGCTCCGATTCGACGATATCGAGTGCATAATCCCAGGGGCCCGCATGTTTCACCAGATACATTAGATCTCATGGCTCAGAGAAGGCGTGCAAGGGAAAACAACGATCCGGCATACAAGCATCTTAATTTAGTGACGAAACGAGCTATAAGAGCAGATTGTAGGCAAAATTTAGAAGATCGTATCAGAAATTCAGCACCTTCAGACTTATACCGGCAGCTGAAGCCGGTCATCGCCCCAAAGCGGGGACCGACAACAGAACCGTCAAATTTAACTCCGAACGAACTCAACCAGTACTTTACGACAATCGGCTTGGAAACGCGCGACAAAGTCGCAGCGGACTTCGCGCAGTCAGCTCGCGAACGTTTAAATCCAAGATTACCTAGAGTAAATACCGGGAAATTGCGGATTTCTCCAGTAACTCTGTTGCAACTGCGAAAGACTCTGTTTTCGGTTCCAAATAAGAATTCATGCGTAGAGGGAGACATTCCAGTTAAAATTTTGAAACTATGTTTTCCAGCTGTAGGTCGCTATCTGCTGCGGATCATCAATAAGAGTTTCATAACAGGCACTGTTCCAGAAAGCTGGAAACGGGCCACAGTCATTCCGCTTCATAAGAAGGGTGATCCCAGCATAGCATCAAATTTCAGGCCGGTCACTAACATTCCAACAATAACTAAAGTAGTTGAACAACTTGTTCTAAATCAGCTGACCAATTATTTGAATAGAGAACATTTATACAGTAACGATCAACATGGCTTTCGAGAAAATCATTCCACTTGTACCGCGCTTTTATCAGTGACTGACGAGATTCTGAAAGGCATGGATCGGTCAGAGATTTGTTTGTTGACGCTTATCGATTTAAGTCGATGTTTCGATGTGATCGACCATAAAACGTTGCTAAATAAACTAGAATTATTACAGATTAGTTCAGATTGGTTTGAAAGCTATCTTAGCGGACATGTTCAGCAGGTAAAAGTAGGTGAAACGTTTTCGGACTCTCTCCCAATCAACATTGGAACGTTTCAAGGGTCATGTCTGGGACCGTTGCTCTATAACGTAGCTAGCAACGACTTGCCGTGCTATATCCCCGACGAAATTAATGGATTTAAAATTATTAAAGCCCGTTATGCAGATGATAGTCAAATTGGTATTGTCGGTCCCCGGAGCCGTTTAGAAGAGATGAAAAGGAGCCTCGAAGAGGTTCTTGATACAATGACCACATGGTTTCAGCAGAACGGTATGCTGGTAAACGCCAGTAAAACGGAATTGATTGTGTGCGGCGACAGGCGGCAAGTGTCGCGTCTAGAAAGTGAAACGTCTATAAATTTTATGGGAGAGATACTCCATTCTAAGACTAGTGTCAGAAATCTGGGTGTAACCATGGATCGTTTTCTGTCGTGGGAGCAACACGTGCAGCAAATAGCGGATCGTTGTTTTGGAATTCTTGTAGGTCTTCTTCATGCCAAGCAGGTGCTGCCTATAGGGACACTACCCAGGTTAATCGATGCAATGGTTTTTTCTCATGTCAGGTACTGTGTGCAAGTGTATGGTGGGACCAGTGTTACGGGGATAGGTAAAATTCAAAAGATATTTAATTTTGCGGCAAGAGTAATATCAGGACGTAGGAAATATGATCACATCTCGGACGTGTTGAAGCAGTATGATTGGCTAGGGGCAGCACGGTTTATTGAGTATTGTGACATGAGCATGCTACACAAGATTGTTACCACCGGTGAGCCTTCTATGTTGGCTAGTCAGTTCACTTTGAATCGAGACGTGGTGGGCCGTCGTACCCGACAGTCAGACCAGCTGGCATTGCCCAAACCCAGAACGAATCACGGGAAGCGAAATTTTGTGTATCGATCTGCGGCGCTGCTCAACAGTCATTTCGGTTCTAATGTTACGGATGTCCTCACTTCGTCCACAAGACTGGCAAAGAAAATGTTTAGAGAGCATTGCGCGGCTGCCGAAAGTAATACCTAGGCGCCAGTGTCTTCTATGGTAGCGTTTTTACACATGTTTTTAAATGCTTTTTAAATGACAAAGCGTAAGCTGCAATATGTACTTACCATGTATGACAATGACCCTGTAATAGCCCATGATGTGTGGAAATGGTCAGCTGATGTCGAAATACAAATACAAATACATGATGAGTTTCAACAGTCACGAGCTGAGAGTCTAATATGGATGGTTTTGAGATCTATAGCCAGCTTCAAGAGCAATGCGCGCGCACGATAATCTGAGCCGAATGAAGGCCAACCAATTGGAAAACCGACTCAACGACTATTCATTCTGTCGCCTCTCGCCCTGTGGAGGATCTATGGCCGCCTCTGTTCGTCTGTGTCCGCCTACCTGTCGAGCACCTTGTAGCGGAGCGCGGTCGGGTAGCCGGCCTGCAGGGCCAGCTCGATGTCGGCCAGACAGCGCTGGTGTTTGCCGGTTTGGTACAGACAGGCCGACCGGTTGGCGGCGCACACGGCCACCAGCTCACTGACGCCGTCTGCCGCAGGACGCAGACGGCATACACCAGCAGAGGTTACTCAATGAACACCGAATGAAAATTAATGAATGAACGAACGAGCGGACGAATGAATGAATGAATGAATGAATGCACGAACGAACAAACGAACGAACGAACGAACGAACGAACGAACGAACGAACGAACGAACGAACGAACGAACGAACGAACGAACGAACGAACGAACGAACGAACGAACGAACGAACGAACGAATGAATGAATGAACGAACGAACAAACGAACAAACGAACGAACGAAAATGAACGAACGAACGAACGAACGAAAATGAACGAATGAACGAACGAACGAACAAACGAACGAACGAACGAACGAACGAACGAACGAACGAACGAACGAACGAACGAACGAACGAACGAACGAACGAACGAATTAACGAATGAATTAATGAAAATGAACACTCCACAGCCCCGTGATAGTATGCCATGCAGCCATGTAGACTGACCGAACACGCGGCTAATGCTGTGCGGCTAGTCCTGGCCCAAGAGCTATCAGAGCCGCCTCCTCAATCTCCAGGCCAGTCAGGCCTGCCTCGCAGCCTGTCCGCACCACCACGACACGCCTCCTCTCACCTTTGAACGGTGCCTTGGCCATGGCCTGGCTGTAGCAGCGCATGGCTGCTGGGTAGTTTCCCTCCGAGAAGAGCTTGTTGCCCTCATCCTTCTTGGCCTTGGCCTCCGCCTCGTCCTTCTCCTTGTAGACCTGTGCCAGCGCTACCTGGCGCACCTCGGGCAGCTCGTGGACGAACGCCACGCGCTGCTCGTCCGAGCTGAGGCTGCAGAAGCTCGTCCACTGGTCTGCGCTCAGACTGCGCAGCACCGACTGACTGAACGGCTTGAAGAAGCCGGCCCGCTCCTCGTCCAGGTCGGAGCGCTCCAACGACATGACGGCGGCGGGTCGGCCCGGAAGAACAAGTGGGCCTCAGGAGCACAGCAGATCAGGGGACAGCAGAACAAGTGGGCCTCAGGAGGACAGCAGATGAGTCTTAGGAGCACGGCGGGTGGGTCTCAGGAGCACGGCATGTGGGTCTCAGGAGCACGGCAGGTGGGCCTCAGGAGCACGGCAGGTGGGTCTCAGGAGGACAGCGGATGAGTCTTAGGAACACAGCGGGTGGGTCTCAGGAGCACGGCGGGTGGGTCTCAGGAGCACAGCAGGTGGGTCCGAAATAACGGCAGGTGGGTCTCAGGAGGACAGCAGATGAGTCTTAGGAACACAGCGGGTGGGTCTCAGGAGCACGGCAGGTGGGTCTCAGGAGAACGGCAGGTGGGTCCGAAATAACGGCAGCTGTCTCCAGGAGCACAACTGTGCCTCAGCAGGGGGCAACAGCAGGGGAACAGCAAGGGCTGGAGTTACCTCGCACGGAGTCACCTTAACTTTCAGCCGGCTGTTCACTTGTCCTCCGACATCCCACGGTCTCCGTCCGAAGCGAACCCAGGCGCTCTGGAGCGATCCGGTGTCTTCTAGAATGTTCTGCACAGCTCAGCTGACTGATCTCCAGCCGCGGCTGCCGGGACGACGTCGCAGGGCTCCGACGGACGGGACGCGACGGAACCACGAGGAGCCGGCGCCGGCACCGCGGCAGGCCAGACAGTGGGCACTCGGCAGCCACGGGCAACCGACCGACCGACTGGAGGTGCGAGTTAGATGGAAAACAGAGGCTGACGGCGGGAGGCATTCTGGACGCGGGTAGAGAGGTGCGCTCAGGAAGAGATATGAGGGCAATGGAGATGCTGCTTCAAAACAGCTGGAGACGGTGAACTAGTTTATATTTTGCAACACCCAAAGCAAACAGTCTATGCTGCTGTTTCCTGGAGTTTGCATCCCTGCATAACTTGATCCTTAGGTGTGTATTTTGGGAACGGCGAGGATAGCGTACAACGCTACCATCTGGCGGCAGATCTGGAAACTAACGTTTTCATTTCTCACGTACAGATGGCGGGACTCGTACGGTGCGTTGTAAGCCTGCGAATGACTCAATCCCGCTATCACTCGGAATGGGTGCGCAAGTGACTTCCGTGCCCGGGCGGAGAAGAGACAGGAATAACCACGGCCTGTATTTGACTTGATGCGAAATTACGCATCCCCTATGGCCTACATCCGGCCCAGATGTGCAGCCTGTCAGAGCAAACAGAATCGGTGGTGGAGGCTGGAAGGTAGCACATTTGATCGAAACAGCGAGGGACGGGCGACGGCCCATATCGACGGCGCATTCCGTCCCACCGACGGACGGATATGCTGCAGAGACTTCGAATCATCGCCTGGATGACAATGTCTCTGGCAGTGGCGTACCCAGGATTCACTCCAGTAGGAGGGATTCTTTTTTATCAGGGGGGCATAAGGTACCCCCACGAAAAAAAAGCTCACCGGATTGGGCCCACCATATATTTAGAGGGGCATATTTTTAGCATTTTTTCTTTAAAAAAAATAAAATATTTTTTCCTTCTTCGAAATAAGGCCCTTCGGGTCCTATTTCCAAATAGGCACATACGGCCAAGGGGGCACGTACGGACCTTCAGGAGGGGGCAATTGCCCCCCCCCCCCTTGGTTACGTCTATGGTCTCTGGTGGTGGTGTTGCGACCGCGTGCTCATACACACAGCCGCGCTGACGCCCACTTGTCGTTTCTGCCGAGGGCAACTTCATTGTCGATGTCTGGCCCGATCCGTACCATGCGGCTGATCAGGACTAAGCTCAATGGTCCGGTCTAATGCGCATGGGCCGTGGTCTAGCCTCACCACACTTACTAGCAAGCGACGTGACAATCCGCTACGTTTCGATCATCCAATGCAAGCTTCAATGCAAAGATGTCATTTGCAAGCAAAAAAGTAGTTTTCCTAACAATACAAACGCATCGGGGTGCAGTTAAATTTCACTGTGAAAAGGACCAATCAGAAGAAAAGATAACTAACCGCATAAGAAACTTGTTATCACTGCACCATTCCGAAGGCCTTCCTCTCGACTGGCACATTGCCACCAAGGCAAATGTACCAGGTGTCAGTGTGCTTTGCCATCCCCACAACCCGCTCCGGCAAAACGGCGATTGATTTGTTCAGCACCTGTATTCCCTTTCCATACACTGCGCAGACCAGATTGATCCTCTCTCTCTCACGTTAGACACACATGGCAGGAAACAGCTCATCCATAGCAATGGACATGATCTCATCGTCTCTACATAGTCGGGGGACGCGCCGGACGGGCGGACGGCGGCGCCTCGGTCCTACAGTCCGGTCAGCCCGGACACGACGCCCACAGCGACACGCGTAACAGAAGACGGCCCGGTCCGGCCCGGCCGCGCGGGGCACGATGCGCGCCCATATTGCTCACTCTCTCTCTCTCTCTCTCACTCTCTCTCTCTCTCTCTCTCTCTTTCGCCCTGTATCTCTCTCAGTTTCAGTGGTTGCGGCGTCGGGCAGCGCAGGAGCCTCTGTTCGGCCTCTCTCCCTCCGTGTCAGACACAAACCCGTACAAATCAGCAGTCCGTCACTCTGGTACGGTGTGTCCCGGCGCGGCGCCGGCCGCCAGCTCGCCAGCCACGCATGCACACTGGCCACCGTCGCGACACGGGCCGACTCACGTGGCACGTGCGGGGACACGTGGCGCGCGCCGCCTCACGCGGAGCGCGCCGCCTCACGCGGAGCGCGCCGCGCCGCACCAATCAAAAATAAATATCAACGCCATCAAAGATCACTAGCCGGAAAACAGCACGGAGCACCGGCGCGTCGGCGGCGACTTGTCCACCACAGGCGGAATCAGCGCGCCGCGCGGCCGCCCACAGCAGTGTCTCTCGCGGGCGGGGGCGGGGGCGGCTAGGGGGCCAGCCCGGCTCCGGGCGGCGGCGGCGGCTGCAGCGCGGCGGCTGTCTGTGCCGGGGGCGCGGCCACTGCTGCCGCCGCCGTCACGGACGCCGGCGGAGGAGGGGACGGCGCCAGGCTAGGCGCAGTATCCAGCTGAGCCAGCACCTGCGGCGGCGCGTTACTCTTGAGCACCTCGTTCTCGCGCTCCAGTACGCTGATCTTGTCCACCAGTTTGGAGATGTTGGCCTTGAGCACGTCCACCTCCTCACGTACGGCCAGCAGCAGGTGTGACTTGACCAGGTCCTACCGAGTACAGACACAATACATCAGTCATCACCATCATCTCATCTCATCACACCACGCAGCGCTCTTATCCAGGGTATTTTGCTACCCTCGCCACCAGCCAGTCCGACCTCACTGGAGCCAGAGAGTGGGCCGGATGTTACAATCAGCAGCAGAGGACGGCAGAGAGCACAGCTGCCGTAACGTCGCAGTAGTCTCCCGATGACGTCAGCCGATCCGCTGACCGGCACGGCGGAACGGGACCGGCACGGGACCGGAAAATCATGTGTGCCGGCCACCCTCCGCAACAGAGCAGCTCTCGTGACGGCCGAGTCGGACCGGCAGTAAGACTGGACATGCGACAGAGTAGCGCTACTCTGTCGCTCAAAGTGACATTTTATAGTCGCTCTAAGCGACAAAGTATCTCCCGTGTCCAGTGCGTCAAGCCAGCCGGCTGCAGAGCAGAAGCCATTTCTGGGAACGTCTACACTAGCACACGCGGCAACACAGCTCTGGTACCGATACGGGCGACGGTCCCGGCTAACAACGCAACATCGACTCCACACGACGCACACCTTTGATGGAGACTTGGTACCGATACGGGCGACGGTCCCGGCTAACAACGCAACATCGACTCCACACGAAGCACACCTTTGATGGAGACTTGGTACTGATACGGGCGACGGTCCCGGCTAACAACGCAACATCGACTCCACACGACGCACACCTTTGATGGAGACTTGGTACCGATACGGGCGACGGTCCCGGCTAACAACGCAACATCGACTCCACACGACGCACACCTTTGATGGAGACTTGGTCGTGGTCATCAAATAATTGTACTCTTTATAAATAGAGCCGAATGGTTCACATGAATGTGGTTTCTTGGCAGAGTACAAATGCTTATCGCAGCTTGCTGTCTGAAACCTGAACTCATAATAGTAATACAGTTACAGTGCAGGTATTTTGCCTGCAGCGTTCTGACGAGCAGGAATTCGGAGGGATCCTTTACACGAGACACACCGCTACGACTCGGCCGACCCGCGCCAGGTTGACCCTCTGGTGACCGGTCGCCAACCGACTCATCGAATTAATCAACGTTATGGTCAGGCTACAGCAGATAACTTCCCGGCGCTCGAACAGTGGTAATGAGCTGGCAGCCATTGTATTATTCCCTCAGTCACGGAGGAGACGACAATCGGAAAGTCACGAGCGCTTCGCTCAAGGAGTATCTACAGTACCGTACTAGACTTTTCATGATCGCGCGGACTGCGCCCATATGCGACAGCCCACATGCGACAGTTCCAGGACAGCCTTACACCCTCATATTATTTTTCTTCTTCTTCTAAGATTGGGTCTATAGGGTAGTCGTAGGCCCTGAAGACGGCTGTGCCAGTATTTTGCCTTGCCGAGCAACGGTCAGAGTTATAGCCTCCGGCAATGTCGAGAGGTCACGCTGCAGGCCTTTCTTTGATGGCTCATAACTTGTAGTTAAGACTACCGGAAACCTTAAAAGCGATATATCACTGAACTCGCAATGGT
This sequence comes from Chirona hameri, assembly GCA_036785665.1. Taxonomy (NCBI): domain Eukaryota; kingdom Metazoa; phylum Arthropoda; class Thecostraca; order Balanomorpha; family Balanidae; genus Chirona; species Chirona hameri. The sequence continues at coordinate 26,172 of JAXIVJ010002600.1, forward strand.
GCAGGACAACTTTTGGCTATCTCAAAAAAATTGATTTATGATTATTTTGATTTTGTGACCTTGTGATCTTTTCCCAGTCGAAACCAGTAATCTTTGACTCAAAGCCAAATTGAGTTTGGTCAATTACCTTTAGATAGGACAAAAAAAATTGCTATAGCCTATTAAATGTCCCTTTTTAGCCGCACACAAACCCGTATAGGTATAATCCCGTACTTACAGCGAACAGAAATTATTAAAAAGTTTGACCTAAATTATGACCTTGGCCTCGGGTCACAGTCATATTTCTTGATATATATATATATATATATATATATATATATATATATATATATATATATATATATATATATATATATATATATATATATATATATATATATATATATATATATTTCTTGATATTTCTTGCTCAGAATCACCTATCCAATCCACTGGAGTTGACCGCACCTCGATATCTTTACCCAGTCCGGAGATATTAATGGGTGACCTTCGCAGCGCCACAACCCTATAGACCCAATCTTAGAGTTTTTGCGAGGCTGAAAGGGGGCATTTGGCATGCCATTTAATAGGCCACTTTTTTATTTGTTATATCGAAAGATAAATGATCAAACTCAATTTGGCTTTGAGTCAACAATACAGATTTCAACTGAGAAAAGGTCAAGAAGATAGGTCACATTAGGTCACAAGGTCACACAAAAGAACACAATCGAGATAGCCAAAAGTTGTCCTGCATCATTGCGAGCTCAGTGATATATCGCTTTAAATGTTTCAGGTCGTCTAACTACAAGTTATGAGCCACCAAAGAAAGGTCTGCAGCGTGACCTCTCGACATTGCCGGAGGCTATAACTCTGACCGTTGCTCGGCGCGGCAAAATACTGGCACAGCCGTGTTCAGGGCCTACGACAACCCTATAGACCCAATCTTAGATTAATCTGAGAGACGAGGGTGTAAAATCGACCCTCCCACTGGTCGATCTGTCCTGGAACGCCCCAGCCTGTAAACAAATATTTAAGTGTTCGTTTGTGTTATCAGCCATTTGACGACCGAAGTCAGCCAGTGAATTAAAGCAAAGCGAATGAGAAAACATGAAGTCCCACCGCGCTGTCCCTACTTCCCTGCCAAGAAGTCGCGTATGTCTCCGGGCGGCTGTCAGTTGACGGAGTGAGTTGGTGTCCAGTTGTCCACTGCAGTGGACCAGGGAGGAGGGGACGGGAAGTGGAGGGCGAGGAGGGGACGGGAAGGGGAGGGCGAGGAGGGGACGGGAAGGGGAGGGCGAGGAGGGGACGGGAAGGGGAGGGCGAGGAGGGGACGGGAAGGGGAGGGCGAGGAGGGGACGGGAAGGGGAGGGCGGAGGGGACGGGAAGGGGAGGCCGAGGAGGGGACGGGAAGGGGAGGCCGAGGAGGGGACGGGAAGGGGAGGGTGAGGTGGGGAGGACGACCACTCCCAACTGAAGGTCAAGGTCGGATCACAACACGACTGGCCAGTGGCCGCCTCTTTGATTCATACCACCCGCTACGAGCTCAGAGGCGAGTCAGAAGTTATATAATTAGCTTCGTTCACACCGGCGCTCCTTGCGACAGTTTCCGAATCACGAGAACTGGCAATTCGTTCACACCGGCGCTCCTTGCGACAGTTTCCGAATCACGAGAACTGGCAATTCGTTCACACCGGCGCTCCTTGCGACAGTTTCCGAATCACGAGAACTGGCAATTCGTTCACACCGGCGCTCCTTGCGACAGTTTCCGAATCACGAGAACTGGCAACACACCATGACGATCGATAGACTGCCACAGACCCTCAGCTTAATCGATCGTCCAAACGAACCGAAGGCCAGTCACCGGAGCTTAACAAGGAATGCAGCTATACTATAAAGATTAGAAACATTTATGACGAAAAAAATTCGTCCAAGTTCATGCTTTAAATAAAGAGTATTGTTTACACTTTTCTAATCCATCCTGCCGTTGGATTTGAGCAGCACACCCAGGGGCGTAGGAACTATGCTCAAGTTGGGGGGGGGGGGGGGGTGGAAAGGAGGCATTCTGAAGTGGATTATTTCCATGCAACGCCCATAGACGTAATGTTAAAATCAAAAAAGTTGGGGGGGGGGGACACCCCCCCCTGTTCCTACGCCTATGAGCACATCTGATCACCACTGCCGTCCCTCAGCTGACCAGTACGCACCTCGTCATCCACCACCACGTACACGTGCTCGTCCTCGAGCTTCACGTCGAACACCATGGACGTCTTGCGGCGCGGCTTATGAGGCTGCGCCAGGAACGCCCCGGGGGCGGGCACACCGCCGCACACCAGCATAGCACACTATCTTCAGCCAACACCCCGTGCAGAGACCGAGATCGCCCACCGACCCGGGACAGCAGCGAGCGGACCTGCTGACGGTCAGTACCGACTGGAGCGGATCTGCCGGCGTCTGTCGCGACCCTGACCCTGCCTCGAGCCCTGCCCACGCGGTAACTGGACGGCGACCGGCCGCGGGTGGTGGCAGGCTGGCCAGACCGCCCGCCAGGTGGCGCCAGGCAGTGCCAGGCAGTGCGCAGCGCCGCGGGAGGAGGCGAGGGGAGGGGTGCAGCCGGCGCGCCAAGCCGTCTGAGACGCCGCGGATCTGGGTCGGACGGCTCCTAACGCCACCCACGCCAGACGCCGGGCCAACCGCAGGTCTGGTCCGGCCGAGACGCCGGACCTTCCGCGGGGTCTGGCCCAGACGCCGGGCCAACCGCAGGTCTGGTCCGGCCGAGACGCCGGACCTTCCGCGGGGGTCTGGCCCGTGGTGGCAGGCCCGTCTGTGTCTACAGTCTACTGTCCTCTGTCATCCGTTCAGTCGGGGCTGTCTGGAGTGGCGGGAGATGACCAGAGCCGCACACCACCGGCCATCCCCCGCCTTGCTGGCATAGGGCCTGTTCCCGTGGCGCCTCTAACCTCCTCCAAGTTGCTCCAACTTGCAACTGTCGTATCCTTTTACAGACATTTGCAAGTTGGAGCAACTTGGGAGGTTAGAGGGGGTTAGAGCCGCCACTGGAACAGGCACATAGCCTAGCGCCTAGGAACCTACCACCAACACCAGTGGACTATTCTCCGAACAGACCACCCCATCCCCTCGCCGCCTCCTCCCGGAGCCACTTCCACATGACAACAGCGCGTGCCAGCGGCCCGACCGTTCGCCGAAAGACCCGTGCAACGTGCGTAACGGGGCCAGCGCGGGGTCACCGCGGGGTCAGAATAGATCCAACGACAGATAGAGGAGACGGGGGCGGCGGGCCCACGTCACCGGCATCATGACTGGCGGGACCCGAGACGGCACACAGCAGGTCAGACGGGACCTGAGCCGGCACTGAGGGGTCGGGCGGACTATTTTAACAGCCGGCACCCGCACCACACCACACCGCCCGCCAGCACCCCGGCTGACCAAATACGGAGGTAATCAAACCCGTCCGTCTGGACTGTGTGCCAAATGGCGGGGTTAATGCGGGTTTATTAAGGACGCACAGGCCTTGTGCGTCCTTGATAAACGGCCCCTGCAGCCTGTGCCCCAGTGCACAGGTGCCGTTCGAAATAATTTGTCTAGTTGTGGAAAAGGAAGCCTAATATATTACCAGTCTGCTTGGAAGTTTTTTCTTCTTCAAATGACTACAAACATTTGGGCTACATCAAATGTGAAAACAAGGTTTGTTGCTTGTTACCTTGAAAAACTGGGCGATAGAGGTACTGGCGCGACCTTGACTTCGACAGTGATGCAGTGGTGGGCATCGTTACTAAAAAATGTAGTTCCGTTACTCGTTACTCAGTTACTTCGCGGCAAATTTAACGGAAGTTACTTTAGTCCGTTACTCCGCTACTTTAGTTTAACCCTCGCCAGTGCAGGAGGTGGATGCCACCCCACCCCCTCTGTTTTTCAGGAATAACTCGCGTATTCATCCACCGATTGCGATGAAACGTTCAGTACCCTTATAACAACTTGACAACCCTTATAACAACTTGACAACTTGACAATACTTTATAACAACTTGACAAGTACTCTGAAAATTTCAAACCACTACTGCCCATGACCCGTGACATATGACCTGTTTCTCAAGGTCATGTCAGACGCAACCTGCGTCCCGTAGTATCGATGCTTCTAACTTGTGCACTTTCCCAGTGTTTGTTGTTCAGGAACATATGAGCAGGTGGTGCCATTTATGGTTTCCACTGAGATCATGACATCCGATGACCTGATATGACTTTTTTTGGCCTGTGGCAGTCTCTAGGGCATTTTGTGACGCTGATGTCAAATTTGGCATCCATTTTACATAATTATATGTTCCACTGGGATCATGTTCTTACACAGGTCAACTGAGGTCACTGACCACATATGACCTAAGATGACATTTTGACCTCCCGTGGATTTTAAGAACATTTCACGGCTAAGTATGCTTTGCAGATCTCTACCAACTGTACATAATTACAAAACAACCGTCTGTGTTGGACAAGAATGAATGCGGATATATAATAGTGATATTAGATCAAGGTCAAAGGTCAATTTCCCGCTAGTGGTGCCCGTCCTTTTCACACCGGCCCATTTTCTCAACACAAAATTAAGGGAGTAACGGAGTAACGGACTTAACGGACGTAACGGAGTAACGTAACGGATTATAAAACCAGTAAGGCGCCGTAGTCTGCGATGAACGAGCGAGCGCGAAGGAAATGTATGGTGAATTTCAACTCGATAGGGCAAGTAGTTTCTGAGATACAAAAAAGGTGCGCACGTGCGCACGTGCAGAGGTACCCCACCCCGGACTTGTGGGAAAGAAGCGGTTGAGAGGTCCCTAACCACACACTGAATTTGAACACAAACGGCTCAGCCGTTCCTGAGATATAGAATAGGGGTGTGCACGTGCGCACGTGCAGAGGCACCCCACCCCTGACTTGTGGGAAAGTGGTGGCTGAGGGGTCCCTAACCACACACCAAATTTGAACACAATCGGCTCAGCCGTTGAAGAGTTTTTGCGAGAAAACACTTGTCAACACCCCTCACGCGGCACGTGACACGCGCAGTGGTAGTCACTCATGAGTGAGCACCGGTCTCAAACGGATGGGGCTACTCAGCAAAGAAGTCCGCCTGTCAATCGGACGTGTGGTTGCAGAGATATAAGCTTCTCAAAAGCGTCGCCACGGGCCGGGCCGCTCATATTCAGATTTCCCCCATATACCACGGAAGGATGAGCGCTGCTCGCTCGTAATAACGAAGTTACTTGGTCCGTACCTGTTTTGAAAAGTAGCGAGATCGTTACTCCGTTACTGAACAAAGTAGTTCCGTTAGTAACGGAGTAGCGGAGTAACGGAAGTTGCCCACCACACTGATAGGTAACCAGTAAGGCGCCGTAGTTGGCGATGAACGAGCGAGCGCGAAGCAAATGTATGGCGAATTTCAACTCGATCGGGCAAGTAGTTTCTGAGATACACAAAGGGTGCGCACGTGCAGAGGCACACCACCCATGACTTGTAGAAAAGTGGCGGCTGAGAGGTCCCTAACCACACACCAAATTTGAACACAATCGGCTCAGCTGTTCCTGATATATGGAATAGGGGTGTGCACGTGCGCACGTGCAGAAGCACCCCACCCCTGACTTCTGGGAAGGCGGCGGTTGAGGGGTCACTAACCACACCAAATTTAAACACAATCGGCTGAGCCGTTTCTAAGATATAGAATAGGGGTGTGCACGTGCGCACGTGCAGAGGCACCCCACCCCTGACTTGTGGGAAAGTGGTGGCTGAAAGGTCCCTGACCACACACCAAATTTAAACACAATCGGCTGAGCCGTTTCTAAGATATATAATAGGTACGTGCAGAGGCACACCACCCCTGACTTGTGGGAAAGTGGTGGCTGAGGGGTCCATAACCACACACCAAATTTGAACACAATCGGCTCAGCCGTTGCCGAGTTTTTGCGAGAAAACTCTTTTCAACACCCCTCACGCAGCACGCGCCACGCGCAGTGGTAGTCCCCCACATGAGTCAGCACCGGTCGCAAACAGGGTAGATTGGATGGGGCTGCTCAGCAAAGAAGTCCGCTTGTCAGTTGGACGAGTGGTTGCAGATATATGAGCTCAAAAGCGTCGCCACGGGCCGGGTCGGGCCGGCCCGGGCCGCTCATAATCCGACTTTTCCCATATACCACGGGGCGGAGATCCCTTTTGATCCTCCCGACTGCCGGTCCTCCATCCTTTGTCACGCCCACGTTACCCCGGGTCTGGTGGTCGCTGGCCACCGGGCATGTGGTGCCCTCGAGCTCTCCCCCCCCCCCCCCCCCCCCCGGGAGTGGTGGCCGTCTGCATGGGGATGGGGTGGGCTCTCCTCGCAGCGCTTCGCGCTGCGGGGGAAGGGCCTGTCCATGGGCGGTTGCCAGGTCGGCGTCCATTTTGACCTACATTACCCCTTCTCCTTCATCCCATGGCTGCGCAATGGTCCAAGTAGACCGAAGCGGCCTTATCCTAACCAAACCAAAAACCAAACCAAATATGCCACGGAAGGACAAGCGAGCGCGAGAAACAAAGCTATTCGAATTAATGTATTAGTAATTTATTATTCTGATTGATGTTCCCTTGAGGACCCAAAAGCCATTCATAATAACAGAAGCAATTATGAGGTATACCATTGCAAACCGTAGGGAACGTACGCTACTCGCAACCGCTTTGAAGGTGAACGAAGCTTGTGAATTAAATACGACCTGTGACAAAAGTTACTTTCATACTTATGAAACGGCATTGTGTATTGAGAATGGCACACCTTGGATCATACCATTCCACTTCTCCCACAATTTTCTTTGACATTACTTCGTCCACAACTCTTTAACTAAAATATTGTTTTATTGTACGTAGACTTTTGAAAGCTCCAATAGGCAGAGGCTCTGGCAGAATGTCTCACGCACGTGCGTGCCGGCCGAATTGCAAACAGGTGCGCAGCCTGCCCATAACAAGTGCGGCGCGGATGGCACCAAATGGGCCCAAGGCCACAGGCCTGCGGGGAGGAGGAGGGGTCAGGGAGGGAGATCGATGGAACGGCTGGATGCGAACAGACAGCGTATGGCCCACAACAGGCGCGACGGAACGATGATGCGACGATGCAAAGGTGGACGCCAAGATCGCAGTTTACGGGCGATAGCAACATCAGGCAGCGATAAAGGCAGCAGGATATTAAATTGTTGGCACACAATCAACGTGACACTCCTAGAGGTGAGCCACCCGTCATCCCCTGTATGCCAGACTCACATGGATATAATACACAAGGACAACATGAAAATAGGTCAATGGACAAAGAACAACTCAACTATTGGTTACGCACGTGCATACAATAAGCGATCTCAATTTAGCCCGCGCCGTGCCGGTGCTCGGCGCCACCTTCGCCGTGCCGGAGGGGGGGGGGGGGGGGGGGGGGGGGCGTTTCGACGCCCCCTCTAACTCGGCTCTATAAAACGTAGGCAAAAACCGAAAACACCGTTCGAAAGCTCGTCAAAATGCATTTTAAACTATTTCACACATTTTTTATCAGGTCAATATTGAGGTCACCAGAGGTCATCAAGGGTCAAATTTTCCAGTTTTAGGACTTCGCTCCAGAAAATCCCAGATATCAAAAGAACTATAATAGCTAGGAACAAACGGAACAAAAGCAATGGAAAGCTTTTGCAAAATGCAATCGGCAACGTGTCCTCAGATTTGAGCTAAGGTCAATAGTTTAGACTCCAGAGCTCATCAAATGTCAAAAAGGCTATTTTTTAGGAAAATAATGTTCACAATATCTTTTTACCTAATGAAGATACGGCAACAATTTTGACGCCCATCGTGTTTGTATGGTCAAGGCGCTTCGAATCATATTCACGGATGACCAGGTTAGGTCAGCTTAAACAAATTGACCTCAGGTCAAGGTCAAATGGTGACCCAATTCGGTCATGTTGCACATTGGGAGACGTGCCTCGACGAGACAAGCACATTGGTGCCAGTTTCACGTCTCTATCTTGATTTTGTCGAGAGTTATTGACACAAAAGTGTTGGTGACCTCGGATGACTCAGCTGACCCTGTAGGGGTCACTGAACCAAAATTGCATCTGGTTCTTCAAGAATGGCCTATGATAACATGATACAGGAGTAATTGGGCTGATATCATGCGTATCCTCAGAATAAGAAGCATTTGAATATTTCCCCATTGACTTATAATGGGGAGGTCACGAAATTGACCCGACCTTAGGTCACCGATATCGAAAATCCGAGATAAACGAATTGTAGGTACCATTGCCCTTATGAAATCCTGTAAGTACGAAATTGATCGGCCAAAAACTGTGGCTGTGAGACGACCGCACACTTTTTTTGGAGGTGGGATCACGTAACCTGGTCTGGGGTGACCTGACCTGAGATGATCCGTAGTCAACATTTTTACAATATGTGGGCAATTGATACCTCAACAGCTGTGCCAAAAACGGCGGCGCTGCGCGCCGTCGTTTTTTCGCTATCCTCGAAAAACCTTAGGGGGGGGGGGGCGTCTAAACGCCCTCCCCGGCACGGTGCGGGTTAATGAACGATTCAATAAATTATATATGATGCATACAAAGCTATGAAGGACCAACTAAATTAAACTAAGTGAACAACTAAGTAAGTCAAAAATGAAAGGAATGCTCACGACGGACCTTTTAGGAGCTGTAAGTCTGACTCGATCACCGTCAGTCTGACATCATCAACGGAAATGACGTCATACCCTGGACCCACGACTCATTGACCAATCCCGAGCCGAGCTGCGGCTGGATGACCTCACCCCACGTCCTGATAAATCCAGTCGCACTGCAGACGATGACGTCACATCCCGACCACAGACCGCTCCCGCGCGGCCCAGGACACCGCGGGAGATGACTTCAGCGAGTGACGTCACCCCGGGATGACGTCACTCACCGAGGATGACTTCACTCCCCGCAGACGGCGATCGGCCAGTCAGTCGGGGCTGGTGACATCCGGTCCCAATATAGCCGCCTGGACACGTCCAGCCATACAGACGGCAGCATACGCACAAAGGAGCTCGGACGGCACCCTGTCATCGGGGAAACGAAGCCACCCATCCCTTCCCCCGAACGAGGAGCCGCCATTGGTGCGAGCGAGTCAGGCCAGCACGGCTGAGAGGTCGATCGACCGGTCGCTCGGTCGGGCCGATCTCAGCAATACGGACGCTGCGTGCCTCGGTGCGGTGGTGGCGGCGCTGTTCCACCCCCGGTATGAGAGCAGCCCAGCCGACAGCAGACTGCGGAGACACGCCGTGGCCATGGTCTCATGAACACGGCGCCCACACGCAGCACGGACCACCACAGAAGACCAGTAGGTATGAGAGCAGCCGACAGCCGACAGCAGACAGCGGAGACACGCCGTGGCCATGGTCTCACGAACACGGCGCCCACACGCAACACGGACCACCACAGAAGGCCAGTATGATTGGCGGTAAACACGACTGTCCGAACACAGGTCACGAGAGCCGGCACAGCCCGATAGGCGCATTGACGCTATGCACCTGTTTTGTATAGTGGCCTGGGACTCTCAACGGTCTACCACACATAAGGAGCTATCTGGAGGCCTTGTCATCGCCGTTGTAATCAACGCCTTGGTTCTCTCGTAGATCCGATGCGGTATATCTGTTTATGGAAACGGTAAGTAAAAAATGTACCTCCGATCCGAGGTATTTACACAGCCGAGATGAAATTCGGTAACACAAAGTTTGACCATATTTCGGCCCCGCTGAGGACCTGGGCTGGCTTGGAGCCAATGCGTTACTGTGTAGCCGTGGTCCCGAGCCTATGGCGGGTGCCTATAACACAGACACAGTTTGAGTATATACGACACGTCTCACATGAACCGCATCTTCAGCCTGCGACAAACAAATGACTCACACTCGTCCTTTGACCAGGCGGCATTATGATAAATCATCCTGACAATGGTGATCGAATATCGATATTGCCGACTTAATCACAACATGCAACTGGCTGGATTGTGGGTAAACAATTTACCAAAGGAGACCCTAGGCGATAATAGTTTTATGTTCGCAATTAATACTATGCAAAGCATATATGAAATCAAGTGTTAAAACATCAGATCTTGAGAGTCATGCAAACGCAGGGCGAAAATTCAATATCCGTCGGTGTCACGGTGACACGACACTACCAAACAGAGTGAAACAGAGCGAGTGATACTAAACACACTGCTGAGACGATCTGCTCCCCAGAGGTTCGACACCTGTAAGAAGCACGGGTACATGATAACCACAGTTTATCAATGTTTGCTGTCTGGTGACGTAAACAGCTGTCCACGGCAGTCAGACTGCCGAGGGAATGAGGGAAGGAGGGAAGGAGGGAGGGAGGGAAGGAGGGAGGGAGGGAGGGAGGGAGGGAGGGAGGGAGGGAGGGAGGGAGGGAGGGAGGGAGGGAGGGAGGGAGGGAGGGAGGGAGGGAGAGAAGTACCACCCGATGGTCCTCGTATGACGGCCGCGGATCACACCGCACACCATCCGCTGTAACAACCCATTCATTTCTCTTTCACTCCCACACACGCCCCCTTGTCGGCGCTGCCACTACTCACCATGGCCTGCTCGATCTTGTTGTCGATGGGCTCGACCTTGTCGACGGTGCCTGAGCTGCCCGGTGATGTGCTGAAACACAGAACACACTGGTGTCACTCAGCCGCCCACACCAGCCACCAGGCGCCTCTCGGCGGGCGGGAGACGCGGCTGCACGGCGGGCCACTCCCTGCGTGCCACTGCCGCACGACGGCCGTGCCCGCGTCACTAACACAGGGGGAGATGTAGGACTGACGACGTCGAGATGGAGCTGTGCGCCGCAGACACGGTACGCCGCCTGTCCGGCGGCGGCGGCGGCGGCGGCGGCGGCGGCGGCGGCGGCGGCGGCGGCGGCGGCGGCGGCGGCGGCGGCGGCGGCGGCGGCGGCGGCGGCGGCGGCGGCGGCGGCGGCGGCGGCGGCGGCGGCGGCGGCGGCGGCGGCGGCGGCGGCGGCGGCGGCGGCGGCGGCGGCGGCGGCGGCGGCGGCGGCGGCGGCGGCGGCGGCGGCGGCGGCGGCGGCGGCGGCGGCGGCGGCGGCGGCGGCGGCGGCGGCGGCGGCGGCGGCGGCGGCGGCGGCGGCGGCGGCGGCGGCGGCGGCGGCGGCGGCGGCGGCGGCGGCGGCGGCGGCGGCGGCGGCGGCGGCGGCGGCGGCGGCGGCGGCGGCGGCGGCGGCGGCGGCGGCGGCGGCGGCGGCAGCAGCAGCAGCAGCAGCAGCAGCAGCAGCAGCAGCAGCAGCAGCAGCAGCAGCAGCAGCAGCAGCAGCAGCAGCAGCAGCAGCAGCAGCAGCAGCAGCAGCAGCAGCAGCAGCAGCAGCAGCAGCAGCAGCAGCAGCAGCAGCAGCAGCAGCAGCAGCAGCAGCAGCAGCAGCAGCAGCAGCAGCAGCAGCAGCAGCAGCAGCAGCAGCAGCAGCAGCAGCAGCAGCAGCAGCAGCAGCAGCAGCAGCAGCAGCAGCAGCAGCAGCAGCAGCAGCAGCAGCAGCAGCAGCAGCATCGTCACGGGCTGGACCGGTCCGCCAGCAGCGGCTCCTCCAGGCCACAGAGGCCGGCTCGGATCGACTCACCGATGGCCGCCGGTCTCCGTTTGTGTGCTATGTGGAATATGTAGTGATGATGATTCGGGACCAAAGGGCGCCGAAACTGCTGCGGTTATTTGGCGCCCATGCTGTGAAGATCTAAAGATATTTAGAGACAGTGTGTGGACTGAGTAGCGACGGTGTGTGGGGAGCTGTGTAATGACATATCTGGAGCTAGCTGTATATATTGGCAGCGTATGGAGCTGTCGTGACAATCACCACCCGCCGCCAGCCGGTGGTATTCGGTAAAACACCACCGGGAGCCAACAGCGCCCCGCGACGGCGGCACGGCGCGCGGGAGGCCACTGCCAGGGCCGACCGCCAACGGAAAAATACGCTAGCAGCCGAGTAAAATCAGCGAGCCGTGTCAGACTCCACCCCTGACAGAGAGACAAGTAACGACTAACCTCCGGACAGCTGAACTGGAACCAACAATGTCAGCCCAGGAGACCAGACACATCAAACATCACAAGCTGTCAACCGGGCCGACATTGTCAACCAAGACGAAGCTGCTGATAGTTTCGCGTCGACCGGGACAAAGTTGTTGCTAGTTTCCCTGTAAGTTGACAGTCGTCGCTGAAGTTCGGAAATTGAATTGCTGCACTTGATAGACGCATGCCAGACATTCCAATCGTTGTCAGGCTAGTGACAGCCGTCACCAGGGTCCTAGGATTGCTTTGAAGCTAGGGTGCGGAGTGGAAAATTCCGGCAAAAAATAAGCAGAGTGGAAATTTCAAAAAAAAATGTACTCAGCTCTATCAATACCCAATTACCTGTTCACCATAATTATGTATTATATATGCCAATTCTTACCTGTCTTTCCCTCCACAGGCTGTCCCTCATTACATCGATAAATCAGTACCAGGGTTCCAATTATCCAATATATTTTCAAATAAGGAGTGGAAAATTTGCAGTAAAACTCAGGAGAAAAGAGTGGAAAAATAGTATCTATAGGGTGTCGCTTTCCATCCAAATTTCCCAATGCTAGGACACTGACCGTCACGCATGTCTCTCAGCAGAGCGGGCGTGACCTCTCCTGCTGACCTACACCCACCATCCACACGCGATCTGCCTCATCGCCAGTCGACAGTTTCGCAGACGACTGGCCAGCGGCCCGTGCGTCCGGACAACCGGACAGCCGGACAGTCGGACAGCCGGGCAGCCGGACAGCCGGACAGGCCTATGTCCAGCGGCCTATCGACCCCTACCTGTAGCCGTCCAGACTGTCTCTACTGGCCGTCCTGGCCGACCGAGGCGGCGCCGTCTTGCCGTATGCCCCCTCCTGACTGAAGATGATGAGCGACAGCTGCCGCGCCAGGTCCAACTTCATCGGACACCACCAGCGCCGGGCGCAGGGCCCTCCCCAGCCGCGATGGCCACACACCGCTAGCGTCCACTACACTGCTCAAAACACCACGACCCGCCCCCCGGTGTCCTCCCATCCGCCAACGCAGCGTGGCACACACCGGGTCACGGTAGGTCACGGCGGGTTCCGGTCGATCACCGCGGCCCGGCGCCGCCGACCCGACCTGACCTGACCTGACACTGCGGGCGGAGTCTACCGACGCTGAGCGGCTGGGCGGGCTCGGCGCGCAGGCCGCGACGCTCCGCGATCGATCCACGGGGCTGCTCGGTGTACCGGGTGAAGGTCGGAGAGGCGGCAGACGCACCGCTGACCGTCCGGCCGCCGGGCGGGCGGGACGGGGCGCCATGCCAGCTGATTTCTGACCGATGAGACGCGACGCCACACCGCCGCCGCCGCCGCCACCGACACGGCACTACGGCGCTCCTCCCGCAGCATCAGCAGCAGCCGAGCCGAGCTCATACGCCAGTGGTGACCAGGTACAGCTGAGTAAGCTGGACAGACGAAGCAGCAGGGCAGCATCATGGCTCACCCAGCAGAAAGACGGCCAGCAAGCTGGACAGACGAAGCAGCAGGGCAGCATCATGGCTCACCCAGCAGATAGACGGCGACAGTGCACAACATAAAACAGCGCAAAGTGCCGCTAGCAACATTTTTGCCTTTAATTTTACTCAAGAATGTCTCAGTTCTCAAAGTTAGTCTTGGCAAATCGTCTATAATACGACTCTTTTGACAAGCTATCGACATTTTTGTTTGAGCTGCTATGAATGCAGACATTGAACAGGAATATTGAATATTGACCCAATACTTGACCCGTTCCCTGTCAATGACCATAACTCATCCTGGTCCGAAACATAAAGAGTAACGCTGAAATGCCTCAAATTCACTAGAAGGACGTATGTCCAGCCTGGCGCACACAGCTGGCCGCGGGGCTGCATAAACAAACTCATTCGTCGCATAACTGAGGTAGCCAGGTGCGGGGAACGAAGCCGACGTGGAGGAGGCACCATAGGCAATACCACCGGTGATTTGGATGGACGCACTACAATAATTTTCGATTTTGCAATTACAAAAATCGACCTTGAATCGTCCATCTCCTCCCACTCTCAAGACTGGCGGCTCGGCTGAACTGTAAAATGCGGTACCAGCTTCCTGGCGACATTTCCGCCGCCACCGCCGACATACCGGTGGCAGCGGATGTCGGCGGTATGTCGGCGGCCTCCTTATCGTTCAGCAAGTCAATAGGCAGGGGGTTCCCGTGACTCAGAGCCCCAGCGAGCCGGAGCCGGAGCCGCCGCCGCCACGTCACCGCAGACGTGGTTATCGGGTGTACCGGGCGGGGCAGGGGACGGATGTGACTACGCCGGTACCAGCGAGTATCCCTTCACAGAATGGGGTCTCCGCCAAGTTCAGGGAAAGGAATGCGCCGCGTGCATAAGTCAAGATCAAATGGCAAGTCAGAACTCACAGACCAAGTGGGGATGAGGTCATCTCAACGAAATGTCTCCGCTGGATAGGTAGCAAGCAGTCATTGCTGGAGGTTGGCACCGTTCGGTCACCGGTCAAACATGTCTCATAGGTCACCACATCCGGTCTGCGAAACACGCACAGGAACGCTTCCAAAGGTCAAGCCCTTCGGCCTGTCCGCCCGTCCTACAGTGGTTGAGGTAGTATCAACTAGTGATGTCATTTTCCAAAAATTGCCTGACAGAATCCAAACTGATACCGAATAGGAGGCATTTCGGTTGACCGGATACCGACCGATTTGGGTTGAAGCCAAGAATTTCCAAAATTTGACAGATTTGCAAATTGTATACTTATTTATGTAGATAACACACTGGCAAAAATAGCTTTAACATCATATTTCCAAAAAGTCAGTATAATTGTGAAAAAAGTAACTAAATAATTTACAAAGCAAAGTAGTGGATGTTGCAAGCAAGACCGAAAGCACATTTAAAACAGGATGAAAAAATGCGACCTCAATCATTTCGTATTAATTTGCAGCATATTACATAAATGGTAATTTGCAACATATTACATAAATGGTGACTTGGTGCCAATCGGTACAATTATTTTCGGAATTCCGAATTTGTCCGAAGACCGATTCGGTTTTCGGACGGACATCAGCATATTTCTTTGGCAATTTTAGGACATCCAATTCCCAAGGATGGCTTGTCGCGAAAATCACTTACTTTTTTTTATTAAAAAAGAAAGTGTGCTACATGGGTAATTAATTTTCATATCAAACACTGTTTCTGCTTTCGGACAAATTTCGGACAAATGATTTTCGGAAGGTTTCGGACGGACAGCTGACCATGGCCTTGGACATCGGTCGGACATTGGAGGAATATTTTCTGAAACTGGCACCCAGTGTTGGATTTTGCCTTCCATGACCTGGTCCCGGAGAGTAAAAGTCCATAGGTGGAGAGTAAAATTGTATTGTCAAGTAAGTTAAGATTTTCATTTCTGTTTTAATTATTTCACTTGGAAAGTAAAAAATCCTGATTTGCAATAGATATTAAATCCTTGTGAGGAAAATGTAAATATATCTTAACTACAATGTCGGTAAGATTAGGCGAAAAGAGAGCAAATTTCCCGAACAAATATGAAGAGACTAGAGAGCAAAATTCTTTGGACCCAAAAAGTCCAGAAAATGACCCAAATTCCAAGGCTGCTGGCACCACTAATAAATACATACATAGGAATAATAAATTTTATCTGGCCCAAAGTTGGAGGGGTTACTGGTTTGTGCTTGCTACTTAAAATGGTATGCAATACTTATTTTTAAGGACTTCACTTCCTCTTGTGAGCAATATCTTCAATCTTGATATAATAATGATGTGTTCTGTTTAGTATTTACATTAATTTATTGAATTTGGAGCAAATTTTCTGGATATGTGGAAAAGTGTAACAAAAAAGTGAATTGTTTAAGATTAACCCTCGCCCTACGGGGTCTTAAACCCCCCCCCCCCCCCCCCACTGAGGTTTGTCTTGCATAACTTTTTAGACATGCGGCACATCTTGCTGACATTTTTAGTAGCTAAGTATACAACAATTATACGTAGGCTGTACAAATTGCATTGAAATTGGTTGAGAAATTTGGGAAATAATGATGTTTTGATGACGTCATGTTGGTGGTAAAACGATAAATGTTTGAAAAATCGTAGAAAACAGAGTTTTGAAGCAAATAGCAAACACAATGTAGCAAAGATATGAAATGTAATTTCTTTAAAATGGCAATCGCAGATTTGCGAAATTTTGGATTTGACTCCCAAAATGAACAAAAACTAATTTCTTGGAAAAATCACCACACAATCTAAATTTTCAGATATTAAAAACCGGAATATATGTGATAAAACTGAGTATGGACAATACTCAAACCAAATTTTAAAGAAATATATATTTTTGACTGCAAATTGTTGCTCCCGAAGTGTAAGAAATTCATGACGTCATTTTTTTTGACTTTTTTGACCAGATACGAATAAATAATTACTTTTTTGTCTTTCTGAGACAAAACTGGTCTAGGAACATGCCTTTTTATTTACATTTATCAATTTATCATTTTTAGGTTTTCTGACAGCCAAATCGCTGTTCTGGACGTGGTCGATCGAGGTCATTCACTTGACCTGGAAGGTCACCCGTTGACCCGAAATCTAAAATTGCATACCGTTAGATTCCAAACATGACAGGCAACATGTTGGTTCTTACCGTGTTGCTCTAAGTTGCTTGGTTTGGAAGTTAACAGGGGGGGGTCTTTTTAGGACCCCCGTAGGGCGAAGGTGAAAAAAGCTCCCGTAGGGCGAGTGTCTAGCTGACCGAAAAGTGTCCAAAATGTATAAGCCTGACCGACCGATTACCAAATCGGTCACACCATTTTTTTGGTTACCAAAATGTCGGTAACCGATTGACATCACTGACTACCAACACAGACGGGATGGGACCGACTACACTTGGTATCTGACATGTCCAGTGTCTGATATTCTGGCATGTAACCTGCAATATGTTATGGACAGATGAGGCTCGACGTAGTTTTTGATACGACATCGACAAGACTGACCTAACGACGTTCCGACAATGATAAGACTGACCTGACGTAATAATTGAGACAGTCTGAACGAGACATAACTAGATTTGGCACAACGCCAGCTCTGACATGAACAGAGCTCTGCCATGGCACAACGCCAGCTCTGTCGCCCGTCGACCACCCAGCCTGCCGTATTTTCCGATCGAAGGCCATGACCCACCTGGCGCCGCTCCAGCTGTGGTCAGGCTCTGTTTAGCGGCGGACTCGGCTGTCGCTTACCTGACGTAGTTCCGGATGAACATACCTGACGTAGTTCCGGATGAACAGGCCGATGGCGGTCATGTACTGGCCGTCGGTGATACCGGTCAGCGGCGCCGGCGGCAGCGGCGGAGAGATACACGTTCCCGCACACACCGGAGCCGGCATGGCTACCCACATTGAGAGCGGGTCACACCGCCCAGTCACCAACACCGACACCGCTCCGACTCAGCACACAGCGAGCGAGCCGCCGCTCCGACTCAGCACACAGCGAGCGAGCAGCCGCTCCGACTCAGCACACAGCGAGCGAGCAGCCGCTCCGACTCAGCACACAGCGACCGAGCAGCCGCTCCGACTCGGCACACAGCGAGCGAGCAGCCGCTCCGACTCAGCACACAGCGAGCGAGCAGCCGCTCCGACTCGGCACACAGCGAGCGAGCAGCGAAGCAGCCGGCACTGGTGACTCGGGAGCGACCGTTGAGACTCAGTCCACAGCGGATGTGTGAGAACCGCAGCGACTGGAGTCTCCCCACGAACCGTCAGGTGAACGGGAGAAGACGGCACGGGCCAGAGTATCACCCCACGCCTGCACGGTACACGGACCCAGCCCTCGCCATCCGGCCAGCATCACCCGATGACGCCTCGGCGGCTCCGCCAATCAGCGGCCGCGCTGGACGTATGACGTCCGCCTCTCCGCCAATGCCGGCCGGCCGGCCGGACACTCCACGTCGTTATCGCCCCGGGCGGTATGAGACTTTCCCCGGAGACCGTGCAATGGCTGGTCTGGCGCCGAGACGACCCGCCCTGTGGCGGAGATGACCACAGCAGCAGAAACAACAGAGGAGTCGGCAGCCCCCGACATATGGCCGATGACGGTCCGTTATACTGGCGTCACGGGCGGTTGGCCGGGCTCGTCACGGTCAGTTGGCCGGCCGATGAGCGGCACGGCGGCAGTGGAATTCGGTGGCTTTTGGCGATACATGTTGACACTTTCGGCCATTCGCTGAGTTGAGAAGAACAGGAAACGATAGGAGAATGCAGCTCGATATCACCCAATGCTATCGAATACTGACATGCCATCTTATTTCAATTGTGGATTGGTCCAGCCCTGTGGCAGATTGCCAAATTTGTTATTACCGAGCGGGCGCGCACTGGTAAAGCTAAAACAGGTTTGAAATATGAAACGGTACGGAAGCACACGTGGTAGTAACACATAATCCTTTTAGTCCTCCATACAAATTGGCAGGCCTCCATGCATGCCAACATAAAATTAAGTTGTATTAAATTGTACATGATCTCTCTCGAATCTGCCAAAAGGGAGTACGTCCTCAGCGGCTGCATGCTTCAGCGAATAAAAAAAACGAATGCTTAGATAAATCAAGCCATTTTTGATCAATAATTATTTTTGTTCATTTCGACGTCTGCGGGTGCCACGCGCTGTGGTACCACCCCTATCAGAACGCACCATAACAAAATCAAAATGTATTTGATGGTCCTATCCAATGGTGAAAACCCGATCTCAATCGGAGCAGTGGTTGCAAAGTTATTAGCTTCCGAAAAGCGTCTGTATGGCCGGGTCGGGCCGGGTCGGACTGGGTCAAATGTAAATTTGTTTAGTAAGTTGACGAGAAACCTCACGGCCGCTTCGCGCACGCTCAGTAACAAATTTACATTTGACCCGGCCCGACCCGGCCATAGATACGCTTTTTCGGAAGCTAATAACTTTGCAACCAGTGCTCCGATTGAGATCGGGTTTTCACCACTGGATAGGACCGTCAAATACATTTTGATTTTGTTATGGTGCGTTCTGATAGGGGTGGTACCACAGCGCGTGGCACCCGCAGACGTCGAAATGAACACAAATCATTCTTGATCAAAAATGGCTTGATTTATCTAAGCATTCGATTAATATACGCTGAAGCATGCAGTGCTCAGGACGTACTCCCTTTTGGCGGATTCGAGAAAGGAGATCATGGACAATTTAATCAAGCTTAATTTGTATGTTGGCATGCATTGAGGCCTGGTAATTTTTATGGAGGACTAAAAGGACTGTGTTACTACCACGTGTGCTCCCGTACCGTTTCATATTTCAAACCTGTTTTAGCTTTACCAGAGCGCGCACGCTCGGTCATCGCCCAAAAAGGCGTTTTACTGGTTTATCTAAGCATTCGTTTTTATACGCTGAAGCATGCAGCGCTCAGGACGTACTCCCTTTTGGCGAATTCGAAAAAGGAGATCATGTACAATTTAATTTTTATGTTGACATGCATGGAGGCCTGGCAATTTTTATGGAGGACTAAAAGGACTGTGCTACTACCACGTGTGCTCCCTACCGTTTCATATTTCAAACCTGTTTTAGCTTTACCAGTGCGCGCCCGCTCGGTCATCGCCCAAAAAGGCGTTTTACTGGTGTTAGAGATTCCAGAAGTTTTGTCAGGGTACCAATATACTATTTCCACATCGGTTGGAAGTCATGGCTTTTCAGCAGAATTGACAGAGTTCAGGAAAAAGAACAGTTGACAACGCAATCTGTCGTCTCCACCGGTACCAGCATATCAAATCACCAACTTCTCTAAGCGCACTCTGAAATACGGCTAAGAAAACAATAATAAACGAAATAACTCAAAATCCGACTAGGGAAATATTGATGGGACAATATGTCCTGCTTGTTATCACGGTTAGTAATTGATGACCGCGTATAAATCAGGATCACACGTCATTTTAGTGGACAAAAATCGTCAGTCGACCTACGACAACAGGGCATCAAACCAAACCAGGTGCCAGTCGCACAGACCTGGTCAAACCTAGGACCGGACAGGAACTAAGCGTGCCACGCCACGTGACAGCCTACACGCACTCTCACACAGAATACACCGGTCAGTAGACGTGCGTGGATGTCAGGGGGGGGGGGGGAGAGCTCTCCACTGGACAACGTCGAGCTACCGCAGAGTTCCGAAGCTGCGGTTAGACGAGGCTGAGAGATGGGCTACCTCACAGGCACACCGACATACACTCAGAGGTGTGTTAGGCTGCTGCCCGCCGAGTCTGAGCCGCTCATACGGGGTCACACACATCTCCAGCCGGCGCGGTGCTGGCCGGCGCCGGGCGCGACCACACCACCCGCTGTTAGAACTGCCGAGTCGAGGGCCACGCACGACACGCACACGCGGGCTGCTGAACTGTTAAAAGGAGTCGACACCGCTGCAGCTGTTAGAGGAGTCGACACAGCTGCTGCTGTTTGACGGCCGGTCCGGGGCTGGGTTAGTCTGAGAAGGCTGCCCGACCCGGCCGGTCGGTCGGTCGGCAGTAGGGTTAGCTCTGTAGGAGGGAGGGTGGGCCACACGCGGCGTACCTGGCCGACTCGAGCAGCACGGCGGCGCTCTCTGCCGGCGGAGAGGAGCCCAGCACGGCGAAGTGGCCTGTGGAGAGGGCGCGCGCCAGGCCGGAGAAGCTGCTGTGGGCGACAGGCGCGGCGTAGCGCGGCGCGGCGCAGCACACCGTCGATCAGTGGACACGCCTCTACCGAGATATCGAGAGCCACCCACCCGCCACACTCACCACTCATAACACAGCCTCCTTCACCGGTCAGTGGTCACCCGCCACCAAACTCACACTCACACACGGCCCCTCACTGGTCACCCGCCACCAAATTCACACACTCACACACAGGGTTGGATTTTGCGTTACATGACCTGGTCCCGGAGAGTACCATAGGTGGAGAGTAAAATTGTACTGTCAGGAAAATTAAGATTGACATTTTTTTATTAGTTTACTTGGAAAGTAAAAAATCCTGATTTGTAATAGATATTAAATCCTTGTGAGGAAAATTGGATTATATTTTAACTATAATTTCGGTAAGATCAGGCGAAAAGAGAGCAAATTTCCTGGAAAAATATGAAGAGCAAAATTCTTTGGACCCTAAAAGTCCAGAAAATGGCCCAAATTCCAGGGCTGCTCACACACGGCCCCTCACTGGCCACCCGACACCAAACTCACACTCACACACGGCCTCTCGGCCCTCCCTGGTCAGTGTTCACTCACCACCAAACTCACACTCACACACGGCCTCCCTGGTCAGTGTTCACCCGCCACCAAACTCACACTCACACACGGCCCCTCCCTGGTCAGTGTTCACCTGCCACCAAACTCACACTCACACACGGCCCCTCCCTGGTCAGTGTTCACCCGCCACCAAACTCACACTCACACACGGCCCCTCCCTGGTCAGTGTTCACCCGCCACCAAACTCACACTCACATACGGTCCCTCCCTGGTCAGTGTTCACCCGCCACCAAACTCACACTCACACACGGTCCCTTACTGGTCAGTGTTCACCCACCACCAAACTCACTCACACACGGCCCCTCACTGGCCAGTGTTCACCCGCCACCAAACTCACACACTCACGGCCCCTCACTGGTCAGTGTTCACCTACCACCAAACTCACACTCACACACGGTCCCTTACTGGTCACCCGCCACCAAACTCACACACTCACACACGGCCCCTCACTGGTCACCCGCCACCAAACTCACACACTCACACACGGCCCCTCACTGGCCACCAGCCACCAAACTCACACACTCACTCACGGCCCCTCACTGAAGGGGCCGGTAGTGAGTGATAATTGATACAGCTGGACGCTTGCAAGCTGATTTCTGAGGTAATTAGAACTGCAATAAGGCGACCGATTTTACCGGATGGGTGTGCCTCTCATCGTCGCCGGACAAAGACCCCCCAAGAGCCAATCTCAGGGCCTCATAACTCAGAGTTCATGTCATGGGACGAACGGTATGTGGAAACTCTTGCCAAAGTGTATCATATTGATGCATTTGATCATTGATGGCAATGCTACATTACTCTGTTCCAATAAATGATGGGCACGGCACTCCGCAGGCCTCCCAACACTGGGAGCTGTTTGGGTTTGGGGAGCTCTCAGGACAACATAGCAAGACACACACGCCGACGGACGGCACAAACAATCCTGTTATTCACACAAGACACAATAATGACATAAAATGGCGCAACGCAATACTGGCATTACACCACACACAAATGATACTGGGATCTAGACTCTACGTGAACTTTTGCACGACACATTTGGGATCCCGGGGAATTGTATTATAACTTTATTGAAAGAAGCCTTCGGGTCTTAGAAAATGCAAAATGCAAAAGAATACAAAGAATCTTATGATGCTGCTGATGATCTGGGGCGTAAGTGCGCCGCAGGATGAACTTGGTTGCGATCTTTATGCAGCTCTATATGAATGGCCGTCTGCTGTTCACGTCCAGATGATTAACGAACGGGTGCGAAGCGCCCGTGAGGTTTCTCGTCATCTTACTAGACAAATTTACCTTTGACCCGGCCCGACCCGGTCATACAGACGCTTTTCGGAAGCTAATAACTTTGCAACCACTGCTCCGGTTGAGATTGGGTCTTCACCATTGGATAGGTCCATCAAATCGATTTTGTTTTTGGTATGGTGCGTTCTGATAGAGGTGGTACCACAGCGCGTGGCAGTTGGCAAACGTGAACGTCAAAATGAAGAAGAAAAAAACTTGCTAAAATTATTCTTGATCAAAAATGGCTGTATTATTATAAGCATTGAATTAAACGCTGAAGCATGCAACGCTCAGGACGCACTCCCTTTTGGCGGATTTGGAAAGGAGATCATGAACAATTTAATACAACTTAATTTTTATGTTGGCATGCATTGCGGCCTGGCAATTTTTCTGGCGGACTAAAATGACTTACTACCACGTGTGCTCCCTTACCGTTTCATATTTCAAACCTGTTTTAGCTTTACCAGAGCGCGCTCGCTCGGTCATCGCCCAAAAAGGCGTTTTACTGGTGTTAATCACTGTACATAAAATGCAATCTTCACTGGTCAATGCAATTCCACAAAACCTCTTGTCCAGTTGGCAACCCTCTTTTCAAAGAAGTCATCGTAGTTATGAGACCATGGTAGCCCAATACACGCCAAAGTTTGTCCTGGTGGTTACTATGGGCCTGTTCCAGTGACGTCTCTAACATCCTCTAACCTTCTCCAAGTTGCTCCAACTTACAACTGTGTAATAGGATAGGACAGTTGCAAGTTGGAGCAACTTGGAGGAGGTTAGAGGCGCCACGGGAACAGGTCCTAAGACGAATTAGAGGTTATCACATCATCCGCAGGAGGGCACTGCCGTCGGCGACTGATCAGCACGGGGAACGCCTGAACATCAGACATCCGTCATCCGTCATCGGGATTAGAGGTGCAGAAAATCCTAAATCTTTGGTCACAGCCTAGTCACGGCCACGGAATGAGCTGGCAAGTCACGGCTTTAATCACGGAGTGGCATTGCTAACCATATGGCGCTGGCCTGGCCAGTCACAGTTCCAGTCACGGCCGTGGCCAGTTCAGGTCCCAGCGCTGGGACCCGAATCTTGCATCTCTAATCGGAATGCCTGCTCAATGAATCATCTCGCTCACTCAGCTGAATGATTCAGCTCAGCTCACCAAGTCTGACATCACATTCCAAACGACAGGCTAAGAAAGGGCACCCGAACGTGGAATGTCTCATTCTTCCGACAATTGTGCTTGCGCTCTTCAGAACACAGGCCATTCGTTAGTGAACAATGGTCACGTCCTGGGCACACGTGCCGACACGTTAAATCCTACATTCTGGGGCAGAACACAAACGCAGGAAAATATCTAGTAGTCAGATGCCAAAACGCGATGCCAAGGACAAACACCCAGTCTCCCTCTCCCCCTCCTAAAAAAAAACATCAAAAGAATCTCAATGAGGACACGGTATTAATAAGTCCAGGGGTTGTGCACGGTGGTCTGGAATTCGTCCTGGTGGCCTTACGTGCATGACAGATGACTTCATGGCAGAATACCAGAGTAACGGTATAACGGACCGTACCTGAAGTACTCCACTGACTGACTGCAGTCCTGCTATGGCGTCACTTAAGGTAGACGTCCACTGCACTCGCCTAATCGCGTAACGGTTGAATTTAACATGGGGGCCTATGAGGAAACGCGCAGACTTGTAGCCTAACGACCGAAAGCGCGATTAGGCGTGTTCAGCTGACGCTGGGTAATATTTTCCTTTGCCTCAGACACTGGAAAGTTTCCAGGAAGTGAGCAACACTTCCTGTCGTTGTTGCTCACTTCCTTGGAACCTTCCAGACTTTCCAGACGGCGCGTAGACCAATGTCCTGAAATTAGGTGCGCAAATTCGGCCGTTAGGTCGTTAGGCGCGTGTACAGTGGACGGCGACCTTTAGGAGGGCCCAGCACAGGCACAACGGTTTTCTTGGACGCCGACGAGCCAGCAGCCCTAGGCAGGGGGACCGCCGCCAGCCGGCCCGGCTCCGGGCGCGGAGAACGGCGAACCCCCCGGGATAAGTATTTGCACAAGCCCCGCGTCGTGTGATCAGAGCTACAAGGCCTGTACTGTCTGCTTCACTTCGACCGAATTTCCGCCAACTGCGAGAAGGCTCCCGCCCCATGAAGCTGTTAGGCTGCAGCTGAAGTGTAAAACAAACACGTCTGTGCACAATCGCAGCGTCTACATGGCTGCTAGTGACGCTCCCCACGCACGTGTGACAAGAGATCACGGAGTTTACCAGCGGTGGGTCCCGTCTCACAACACCTTGGCGGTGACGACAAATGGACCGACGCGCTGGCGAAACATACTCCGCGCCGCCTCAGGACGTCCTTCACACCAGAACAGGTTACCGAGAGCGACGCTCGTTACATCCGTTCAGCTTGGGAACTAGGCGGAGGGGTTACACCAACCTGGCCTGAACTGCCGACAAGAAACTCCCGACCGGCCAGTGTCCTGAGATTGTTTTTGCAAGAGTGTGATGAACGTCGAGAGGACGTCACTATTCTAGAAGGAGGTGGATATTGAGGTTAACATTTCAATATGATGGTTGGAAAGCTCTTAAACTGAAAAGTGGAAAATATAGATTATTTCGACGTCTTTCGCAGGAAGTTTTTTTCTCGAATGGTACCTGAATTTGCTCCATATGACAGCTGAATATTCTGAGACGTCTCTGGCGCAGTAAATACAAGACGTAAAATCCACTCGCTTTCCGGCCTGGTATAAGTGTGTTGTGGTGCTGGTTTGTGTGGTGCTGGGTGAGGTGTATGGATGACATACTGTTAAGTGGGTAGGTAGGGACCTAGGTAGGAAGGAAGATCGTTTTATTAATCGAGTTGTTATTTTTATACTATTTAGCTCGATCGCTAGTGACGTCGTTTCGATGGCAAGTGACGTGACAAAAACAAGTTCGTTTGGGTGTGGCTTTCCACTCATATTTGTGAAATTCAGAACACTGTCCGACGGAACAGATCCAGACTTGTCAATGATTCATATTTGTCATGAGTCGATTCACAGTGATTCACGGACCATAATGAATGATTCAATCATGATTCAATCACTCAACATTACCATAATGAATGATTCAATCTTGATTCAATCACTCAACATTAAAGGGAAGTGTCGACTCCTTTGTCTAACTCCTTTGATTTTGAATGTGCGACTCTAAGATTTTATGAGCGTGACAGGGAGGTCATGCTCTACCTGTGTGCCAATTTGCATGCACATCAGAATAGTCTGCTGTTTGACCTTAAACATATGACCTGCTCTAACTCCTTTGATTTTAAATGTGCGACTCTAAGATTGTACCAGAATGATCACTAGGTCGTGATCTATCTGTGTACCAATTTTGAAACCAATCCGAATAGTCCGCGAATGTATTTCCGAATGTGAATGTGAATGTGAGCCAATTGGACACGCGTGTTGCTTATTTTGATTATAAAATGATATTCATAATATTTATTATAATTGCAAATTCCAAGTTCCAAAAGCATTAATGACTTCACGTTTCACTTTTTTAAGCGAATAGAACATTTATTTTGATTTTGCATTAGGTATTATTTTTTATAAAGCATGATGTGGAATAAAGCGGCGCCGATGCGACAGTGATATTTGGGACATGCGGAGGTCATGCAAATGTTTGTTTATGATTTAGTTTTTGATATGGTATAGCCTAGAAATTAGGAAAAGGTGGGTACCTTTTGATAATTTTTCGTGTGAAAAAGGTGTGCGTGTACTGTGTGGTTTATGAACCAAAGTATGAGTTAGCTACCTTTTTAAAGTATTTAGGTACCTACCCCTAACCCTACCAGTTCCAAGGTATTCACCTAGTTAGGGCTGATTGAGCAGTGACTTTGCGCCCACTGGAGTTGGACACAAAGCCTCGCTTTCTTTACGCATAGATGAATTACAGGCTACAGCTCAGGACACAGAGCTCATATACTTGGCCACTAAGTGCCTGGTTTGACCACAGGGCACAGATGAATGCTGGGCCGCTGGCATATTTTGTGGACAGTTTATGCTGTTCGACCAAAAAAGAATGATTCTTTGAGCAATGAATGATTCAATCAGCCTATTTTCTCTATATGAATGATTCAATCAGTGACTCACAACAGGTTTGCGCATGAGGTGAATCGATTCATGAGTCATTCATTTGAAATAAGAATGATTCAATCAAAAGTAGTCGATTCACATTGAATCATTGACAAGTCTGAACAGATCAGCACAGGGAAGGGCGGCTCACTGGACAGTGGACGCAGACGACACAACGGACCGGGTGACGTGTACCACATGGACGCTTTAAACGCGTACAGTCACACACACACACACACACACTAAGACCGACGCCGTGTGGAACAGCTGCGGTGACGTACCTGTCGGCGGCTCCCTCCTGCTCGTCGGCCACGCTGGCTTGCACCAGCTCCATGAAGCTGGAGTTGGGCAGCAGGTCGGGCAGCGTCAGCCCGCCGGCGGCCGGCAACCGCGTCGCCTGCTCGGCCGGCCGGAACATGGGCACCCCGTCCACTGTGAGACGCGCCTCCTCCGGTGTGGCCGGCTGGCTGCTCTGGCGCGCCAGGCCGGCCGCCGGCGCCGCCATGCCCACGGGCAGCGTCACGCCCCGGTCCGCCGTCACCGTGTGCACGTTCGGCGCGGAGGAGGCGGCGGAGGCGTCCCGGCCGGGCGCCAGTCCGCCCGCCGCTGCTGATTGCGCTGCGGTCTGGTGTGGCACACTGATGGACGGCTGCGCTGCCGTCGCTCCCGTGGTTGTTGCCGCCGCTGCTGCTGCCGCTGCTGACGGCTCGGGCGTTACCGCGTTGACCCGCGGAGCATCCCACCTGACGCCGGGGTCCTCGGCCAGACCGGGCAGCGAGGCCTCCTCCGAGGCGGCCGGCTGCGGCGGCGGCTCCGGCTCGCCGGCGGTCATCTGCACCGAGCTGTGCGCGGAGCTGGCCGCCGACGCCGGGCCGTCCGTAGCCGCACCGGCCGCCTCCGGCTGGTCCATGTAGTCCATGCACTGCCAGCGACCGCGCTTGAACGGCACGTTGGTCTCGATCTTGACCACCTTGAAGCGGCTCTGCCAGGTCTCCTGGAGGTCGTCGCCGGGGCTGCCGGGCGCCACGCCGACAGTGAGTCCCGTCGGCATCAGATCCATCTCGATCTCGGACGGAAACTCGACGATCTCGGCGTTGCCGTGCGCGTCCACCGACTCGAGCGCGCCCGGCACCAGCGTGATGCCGAAGCCGCCGATGGTGGGAATCACGGGCAGCACCTCCGCTCCGGTGACGCCCGGCGAGGCGGTCAGCTCGCGCGGCGTCAGGCCAAAAGACGGCGGCGTGCCGGCCAGCGGCAGCAGCAGCCGGCCGGTCAGGCCGTCCACCATACTGACACTGCCGTTGCCGGGCGCCGCCGTCAGGCCGCCGCCGTCGGCCGTCGTGCGCGACGACTCGACCGTGTCGCCCGACTCGTCGTCGTCGCCGGACTCGTCGATCGGGTCGGCGTCCGGCTCGGCGCTGCTCTGCGTGATCGACGTGATCTGAAAGCCCATGCTGTTGCGGTTGCTGGTGTCGCTCTCCTCGGGCGGCACGGCGCCGGCCTGGTCGCCATTGACCGGCGCGCTGACGGCGTGCTGCGGCGAGCCGCTCGCGCCGTACAAGCCAACCGGCGGTGCCGCGGCGGCTGCGGCGGCGGCCAGGCGGGCCTGCTCGGCGTCCACGGGCAGTGGCTGGCGGCCGCCGGTGACGGCGTAGCGCGCCCAGTCGTCGGCGACCGGCTCTGGGGCGCGCCGCAGCACCGGCTCGGCGGCGCCGGCCGAGGGCGGCGAGGCCGTCATCGCCACCGGAGACGACATCGACACCGAGACCGGCGCCGGGGCCTGGACGGGGGCTGGCTGCGTGCCGCGCACTGGTTCCGGCATGATGCCAGCCACCGGACCAGCCGACTGTCGAGTCGAGCTCTCACACGACTGGAAAGACAAGCAGCACAGTCAGGTGGGGTTCTGATTTGAAGAGAAATGAAAGTCGGTCTTTGGCTGGAAATCGATCACCAGAAGTACAATACAACAGCAAAACATTCCTAGATATGTCAAGCTATGTTTTATGTTGGGTTTCTGGTAACGTTAATTTTAACTTTGTAATGCAATTTATAATGAAGGGTTTCAGGACAATATCCATGTTGTATTGATAAAGCCCCCCAAAAGATATAAAATCCATTTCAGCAAAGCCTCGTTAAATAAGCAATTGGTAGATCGGTGACCTGTCAATTACGGCAACCGGACACAAGTTCGTAAACATAAGGTTCGTAACGGAAAAAGTTCGTAAGCAAAGGTTCGTATACAAAGGTTCGTATCGGATAAGGTTAGTAGGGGAAAAAGTTCGTAACCGCTAAAGTTCGTAATGGAAAAGGTTCGTATCGGATAAAGTTCGTATTCAAAAAGTTCGTAACGGATAAAGTTCGTATGCAAAAGGTTCGTATGCTGAAGTTCGTAAAGGAAAAATTTCGTAATGGAAAAAGTTCGTAAGCAAAGGTTCGTGTGCAAAAGTTCGTATCGGATAAGGTTCGTATGGGATAAAGTTCGTAACAGCTAAAGTTCGTAATGGAAAAGGTTCGTATCAGATAAAATTCGTATTAAAAAAGTTCGTAACGGATAAAGTTCGTATGTAAAGGGTTAGTCGTATGCTGAAGTTCGTAAAGGAAAAAGTTAGTAATGGAAAAAGTTCGTAAGCAAAAGTTCGTATGCAAAGGTTCGTATCGGATAAGGTTTCCAACCTTTGCTTACGAACTTTTCCGTTACGAACCTTGTTTACGAACTTTTGTCCGGTTGCCGTTACCCTTCCAAACGGAGAGAGATAGAGACACCGTAAACAGTAACGTGTTGCCTGTCATAAGGACAATAGGTTCGTATCGGATAAAATTCGTATTAAAAAAGTCGTTACTGTTTACGGTGTCTCTCTATCTCTCTCCGTTCGGAAGGGTAACTGCAACCGGACAAAAGTTCGTAAACATAAGGTTCGTAACGGAAAAAGTTCGCAAGCAAAGGTTCGGAACCTTATCCGATACGAACCTTTGCATACGAACCTTTTGCATGCGAACTTTATCCGTTAAGAACTTTTTGAATACGAACTTTATCCGATACGAACCTTTTCCATTACGAACTTTAGCCGTTACGAACTTTATCACATACGAACCTTATCCGATACGAACCTTTGCATACGAACCTTTGCTTACGAACTTTTTCCATTACGAACTTTTTCCTTTACGAACTTCAGCATACGAACCTTTTGCATACAAACTTTATCCGTTACGAACTTTTTGAATACGAACTTTATCTGATACGAACCTTTTCCGTCACGAACTTTAGCCGTTACGAACTTTATCCCATACGAACCTTATCCGATACAAACCTTTGCATACGAACCTTTGCTTACGAACTTTTTCCGTTACGAACCTTATGTTTACGAACTTTGGTCCGGGAAGCGTCAATTACTGAGAAAGACCTATGCTGATGATGATGATTTGTGCGTGCTTCAGAGCGTGCTAAAACCTTTCTTTGGATTTTTGGTCACACGGATGTTTGTTCTTCCGCGTCATGCTGGCATCGCCACCGATCATGGAGTGTGAGGCGTTGTCGAAAATTCCCTCTATAACTCAGGGTTCAGACACCGTTCGTCGTAGATTGTGAAAAGTGTCATTTGAAAGATAACGGTGAACATTGCGTGACTACTTCTTTACATATTTGTTCTATGTCTATGCCTTTTACGGTGTGTTTATTTCGTTATCAAATCCAGGCTGCCCGGCGGTCTGCGGGATCGCTCCCGCCAACACCGCACGCGGAAAACTTTGACGGTAACATAGTTACCGACGTCTTAGTAATATTTAAAAAAAATGCATCGCAGTGACTATCACAAAGAATGACTGCAACTTGGACTTCTTCATTTAGAGTTACTCCATCTGTCTACCTAAATATTGCACCATGTTGGAAAATGCTAACAATGGAAAAATGAAAAAAATGACCCAGCCCAAATATTAAAAAAAAACTTCCTTAAAAATAACTAATGACCAGATTTGAGCTGGGATAACCTTTACAGCTCTGGGAGTTCATGTTTCTCTTCAAAATCACTTTTTTCAAATATGTTCTACTTCCACTTCATCTTGCCCAGGTCAGTGACATTGACATTGAATGGTGTCAAAAATCGGTTAAACATGCAGACATTATCATCAACTATGTGTTGTCTAGTAGAAGTTAAATTAGACCTCATGGGCACACCAGCTGTTTTGTTCATATGGTGCTAGTGAAGTTACAGGGGGAGTCAAGGCAGCTTTGCTGCTGAGGATGTTATTCTGAATACAAACCATGACACTGTTGCTGAATGAAATGGGGCTTTTCCTGGATGGCTGTATTCGCGTGTGCCAAACGTGTGGATTCGCGTGTGCCAACTGCCACGCGCTGTGGTACCACCTCTATCAGAACGCACCATACCAAAAACAAAATTGATTTGATGGACCTATCCAATGGTGAAAACCCAATCTCAATCGGAGCAGTGGTTGCAAAGTTATTAGCTTCCGAAAAGCGTCTGTATGGCTGGGTCGGGCCGGGTCGGGTCAAATGTAAATTTGTCTAGTAAGTTGACTAGAAACCTCACGGGCGCTTCGCGCCCGCTCGGTAATGAACACATAATTCAAATTGTAAGACATGCAAAAACCATCATCCTATACTTAGCATGGTAAATCCATGCTATAGCAGAAGTTACCATTTGTATATAAATGTATGAATAACATTAGTGTTCTGGGATTACACTTTAAAAAAAAACTTTTTTTTATAAAGTTATTTAAATTTGCCTCCTGGTTTAGCATGGAAAAACAGTCTTTCACTCACTTCAGACTGCCAGTTTCACAGGCATAAGGTGTATATGGTGAATAGACTTTGTCCTTCAAGTGATTGCAATGTCCTCAACGAGTCAACAATACTTAGGACTTTAGCCTTTAAATCAATCTCACTGCACACTCCAAAATGAATGGCCAAAATATCCGATGCATGTCATTTTTCACAATACCTAGAGCATCCACTAAAATATGCATAAGTGTGTAGGCTTAGAATGTTCAAGAACAAACTTAACAAGATGATAACAAGAAGGCCAACATCATTTTGTATAAGAGCTGTAATCCCCACAAAATACAATTATTTTAATATTGCTGTGACCATACAAAATATGTTTACAGTTTCCTCATCATGTATGATACATATTGATACAGCATTTATAATAATGGTGTTGTGCATTATGATTAAAAGGCTAAGGACATTATTCAGTTGGTAGCATTTCATATCCCATTTTAAAGATAACTTCAGTATATGGGTCATAGGAATGCATGGAAGGGTATGCCAGTCTGGCCTTGGCTTGCACAGTCTCTAAAATGTTTTTTTTTACAGCCCTGGCCTGCCTCTGCCTCTTTTAGGATGGGTAATTGCATTACAACTAAAAGAAAGCTAGTGATTTGTGTGATATATTGCTTGACTGCTAATTTATTTTCTACCACCTATTCTTTCTTATTTATCAGCATTTGGAGATCAGTCAACTATTAATATGTTGTATATTGTTAGGTTTTGGGCAAAAGATCACATGTTGGGCCCTGACATCCAAATGTTAATTAATGGGTTTTGGTACCTACCCAGAACCCAGCTCAAAAGAAGTTGGGAACATTTGTGACTGATCCTCCAATCCTGGATACATAAAATGCAAGCAGAAGATGAACTATTACATACTGCTAAGTGAAGGCTGATAAACAATGATCTACAAGTTTATGGCAATATCATTCATACTCACTAAGGCAATTTTTGAACCTAAAATAATGCTTCAATATGGGTCAATAAAATCAGTAATATGCATTTTTAATATGTAGATCATATCATAATCAAAGATTGAAAGCTAACAACAAAACTGTTAGTAAGTTTTGCACATACAAAGTTTGTATATAATCAGCATTACCTCAGGTAAATGCCATCACCACTGGCCCAACAAGTGAAGTCAAATGGTCATTGCATATTGGATTTCAGCCAATCTGGACAATTGTAACAAACAAGCAGCTAGGATTGGTTTTGAGTTAGGAAAATTTGGAAATTCTACCTAAAAAACCCCACAAAGAATGGAAAATTTCACATTGAGGCCATATTGCATAGAAATTAAACCTGAAGAACATGATATGGAAAATTAACTGAATTGCAACTGAGTAATATATAATTAATGATACCCAGTGGGGAAACTACTGTAAAGCAATCCAAATCATTAATGGTCAATTGCATCTTGTAGAGCTTACACTAACCAGGGAAAGGATTATTATCATTTAAGTAGAGAGAATAGGGATGGACAATTTTTTTAATTGAGTGTTAATGTCAATCTGCATTTGCTGATTTTAGAACAATGGGTACAAACATGTTTTTTTTCCTCAAAATAAATATTGCACATTTTCCTAATTTCTGTCCACATTTGTATTGGATATTCAGTAATAGTTCAGTAATTCACCTCCCCAGTTAATGGTGTTCTTGAGGTCCCTAATAGAAGAAGAGAGTATTATTACAACAGACAGAAAAGTGTACCAGTAATACCAAAGCTATGATGTCACCAAAAACAATACATAATCAAACCTGACCTAACCTTTACAGCAATTACAGTCGCAATGACCCACGTTTAGAACGTTCCGCTCACATTCGCTTGCTGCACTGCAGAACATAACAGGGGCTATAATGTTGTTGCCCCCCAGACCATCTTGTAGACAAAGATAACCCACTTTTCGGTCTGTCATAATATTACTGTCAGCCGACTACTCTTCTTCTATAACGGACCTCAAAAACACCATAAACTGAGGTGAATTACTGAACTAATACTGGATATTCAACTGTGCAGGGCATCTGTATCCAATCTTACCCCATTTAAACACATTTATCATTCAGTCATTGACACCAGAGGGCTGTTTGGCTGTACAGCAGATTCCATTAATGCTGCAGCACACATGCACAGTAGGAGCCTTTTGGATGATGAATGTGGCCTTTACCCCACACTGCTGTAAGGATGTCATCTCCCGCAGCATATTTCATGTGCTCTAGCATGACATTTTGTGCTGCAGATGTGAATGGCATAAAGTACCATTGTGACCTGGAGGCACTCTGTGGTGCACCTACTGATTTTTTTTAAAACATATAACTACCTTTTCATACTAGCTCTCACCAGTCAAAAACCTCTTCTCTCAACCTTCCAAAACACAGAATATTCTGCAGAGGTGTCTGCGGTCTTTGGTGCAATTCTGCTGCACTTTGGGCACAGCATCATACCAGGTATTTTCCATGGAGAACTGAATAGACTGCAGGCTGCCGAACAGCGAACAGCCCTCTGGTTGAACAGTTGAGCTAGGTCCTCATCCCCAATGTTCATTTTGAAAAGCTGGCACCAAACTTGCCCAGCATGTGTTGCTTTGGTGTTCAACTGTGTAACTGTAATGTGCAGTATCATAATTTCAGCCAGAGGTATGGTCAGTGGTCAGAGTATCCTGTGTGTGTGTGTCGCCTCTCGCCGTGGTGATACCAATACAAAAGGCAACAAATGTATATAACACGAATGTCACGCGCCAGAATTGCCCACATGCTTCAAAGGGCAATTTATGCTCGCGTTCCGAGATTAAGAACCGACTTAAACCACGTACGCCAGAAAAAATACTTTTAATAGTCCATAAAATGCTTACCTTCAACCGTTGATTCCAGAGAAAGGTGCGAAGAAAACGACGACCCCTCCCAGCTGGGCCCCAATCTCGATGACGAATACCGACGCACAAACTTTTCAGGTATGATACCCAGACGTGTAGATACTCCGTTTACGTACTTTTCGCTGCTTGACATCCACGACGGTTAGGACCACCTAAAACCAACTTTTATTTATGGATGAATATAACACACATCTTTTCTCGTATTTTTTTCAATAAACGGATTGATCATTGACTCATCTTCCCACAAACAAGCCTAAGACCGTAAAAATGTGTAACTCAGTCTGACATATTTAGAGAACGTTGTGACGTCATGGGCACTCACCCGCTGGGATATCCTGTTTGTATTGTTTGTTTGTTTTGTATTGCTTGACTGGATCGAATTATAATCTACTTTGATCAATAACTTGGTAGCACATGATGTATTGTTGAGTT
This sequence comes from Chirona hameri, assembly GCA_036785665.1. Lineage (NCBI taxonomy): Eukaryota > Metazoa > Arthropoda > Thecostraca > Balanomorpha > Balanidae > Chirona > Chirona hameri. Next base: position 61,016 of record JAXIVJ010002600.1, read on the forward strand.
CCCTGCATCCATCATCTTGGTATTTTTCATATGCAGAAAAGGTAGCATGGTAGGAAATGGCTTCGCCACTTTCCGAAGTTGGAGACGTTCTGAAGTCGATTTTTTTTTATCTCCGTGCAATGCCCATAGGCGTCATCAAGGCCCTATAACCGGCGTAATGTTAAAACCCGAAAATGTTGGGGTCCCCCAGGCCCCATGCCAAAGAAGGGAATGCACAGACCGGACACCCGGGCCACCCTCCCATTGGTTGAGTGCCCAGTATACAACAAATCAACAAACATTACGCCCAGTGTTCAAAGCACTGTGATTACGCCCCAGTCCTCAAAACATTGCCCATTACCCAAAACCATGACGTAATGGGACTAGAATGGACATGTTCCAATGGTAGCAATGACGCTACCTTAAATTGTTAGGTATTCAATTATTATAGTATTCAAGCAAGGTATTCTTGCGATTATCGCGATTATCATGTCAAACGCTCGTATGCCGTTTCTGGTGCAGATACAGCAAAAGTACAAAGTTCTGCATTTATACTCGAGTACATGGGGGCTGTCCATTGCCTTCATTCATTCACTGAACATTGTATGGAATCAGTGTTTTAGACGTACTAGTTTTGAGGTATCTGCGGATTGCCAACGAAATTTGACGATAATAATCGAGTGTCACGTGCTGTTGAATGAAAAGGAGCGTGAATATTATGTAGGGCTGAATAATATCGAGGATTAATGACGTCATCAAGTGACATTTGCAGACTCACGAGTATATTTCCCACTGAACTCTATAATCTTTCCAAGCAAAACCTTGTTTCCTGCGCCACATTCGAAACACATGAAAGATCACTGACATCCATATAATGCCTAGACAGCCATCTTGCGCCGGACGGCCGTTCCCACACTGTGTGGTGGCGCCACCAGCCCTGGGGGGCAAAACATCGCGGCCCGCCATAGGGACCAATGTATAAATGGCAAATTTGAACAGCACTGACTGGGCTACGCTTGGAAAATAGAGTACTCCAGACCTGTGTCGTCATTGCTTCTATCCTAATGTCCTTCTGTTCTCCTTACCTTTCCTTTGTATTTCAGAATGGTGTGATCATTGGCATTGAATACACATGTGCTAAATGACTTGAGGTCTATTTATGATCACACCATGTCAAATCAAGAGCCTATCCGATGTCCATATCCTGACTGCACATGGAGCATTCAAGAGGAAGACCGCACTACCCTCATAGCCCTGCTCCAGATGCATGAGCGGGCTACCCACCCTACACCACCTGCCAGTACCACTGCCCAGGTGGAAAAGATAAAGCGTCCTATCATCGCTGCTGGGGGAACAACTGAGGAGTGGTCCTACTTCTTGCAACGCTGGACGACATACAAGGCAGCCACACACATCAAAGGACCTGAGGCTGTGTATCAACTGCTTGACTGTTGTGAGGAGCAGCTGAGGCGGGACCTCGCCCGTCTGTTTGGAGCCCTCTCCACTGCTGAAGAAGACACTGTCCTCAAACGCATCAAAGATCTGGCTGTCCGTGCTGAAAACGTCCTGGTGGCACGTGAAGAGCTGCACAACTGCAGACAGGATAGAGACGAACCGGTACGTGCCTTTTGTGCCCGCCTGAAAGGCATCGCCCTGACATGTCAATATACAACCACCTGCAGCTGCCCCGAACCGGGAACCGTGGACTACAGCGACGAGATGATCCGAGATGGTCTCATCCGTGGCGTCTATGACCCCGAAATCAAGCTCTCCCTCCTGTCTGAGAAAGACGGAACAACCTCACTCGAAGACACTCTCCGATTCATCGAGTCCCGGGAGGGCGGCAAACAGTCTGCTCAGCGCCTAGCCGCTGCTTCAGGTTCAGCTGTGCCGGCTCACGTCAGCGCTGTCAGCAGCTTCCGTCGACAGCAGCGTGACGCCCATCGAGTCCGACAGCCCCCTGGATCCACTGATGGTGGTGGAGGATCAACCTCTCGGCCCTGTGGCTTCTGCGGCACCAGGGACCATCCTTTGGACAGAGCCAGCCGGGTGTCTAAATGCAGTGCGTATGGGCACCAGTGTGGTAAGTGTGGCAAAATGAACCATCACGAACGTGTGTGCAGATCGAGCAAACCGCGGCTGCCTGCCACTTCTCAAAGTGTCGCGGTGGCATGGTCCCAACGCTCGACTGAGTCTGACCCACCAGCCCAAACCGAGATCGCAGAACCGAGTGCTTCCACAGTGTTTGACACTCTGTGCAGTGTCAGTAAGCAGTCTGACGGCCCGCTCCCCGCACCTCACGGGCAGCTTTTGATGGAACACCATCTGTATGACTCTCTTCGTGACACCTGGGAAAGGGGGCCCTCTGCGCCACAACCTACTGTCCCTGTATTCGTCTCACATCTTCCGTGTGACTCCAGGGCCCTGGGTCTCGACACCGTCCTACGTCGACCCACCACGTCCCCACTGGTATACGCCGTCGCGGACACAGGCTGTCAGTCCTGCCTCGCAGGCACCTCGTTCCTGCGACACCTGGGGCTCGACAAACGCCACCTCACTCAAGTTCAGCTGAAAATGGCTGCGGTCAACAACGATCCCATCCACATCATTGGCGCCCTCCCTCTCCGCGTCTCAAACACCCGGGGACCCGGGGGCCTGGAGACAAGACAAGTGGTGTACTTCACTGATGCCACCGACAAATTCTTCCTCTCTCGCGGAGCCTGCGAAGCACTCGGCATCATCCCACCCGACTTCCCGAAGATTGGTACACACTCTCAGTCCAAGGCAGCACCCATCGCGGCACCCATGAGCACGTCAAGTGACACTGCTGCACCAGTATCCTGCATCACAGCCGAGTGTGACTGCCCACGACGTCAGCTCCCCCCACCGCGCCCAACTGCGCCACCGTACCCTCCCACTGAGGAAAATCGGGCTAAGCTAGAGGCCTGGCTCCTCGACTACTACGCATCCAGCACGTTCAATGTGTGCACACATCAGACCCTACCCGCGAAGGAAGGTCCGCCTCTCCGTCTGATGGTAGATCCTGAAGCCACACCCGTAGCTCATCACACACCCATCCCTGTCCCCATCCACTGGCAGGACGATGTCAAGGCCGGCTTGGACCAAGATTGTCGCCTAGGAGTCGTCGAGGAAGTCCCTATCGGTACACCCGTGACTTGGTGTCACCGGATGGTGATCAACCCCAAAAAGAACGGTAAGCCCCGACGGACGGTTGACCTCCAGGATCTGAACCTCCACGCCACCCGCGAAACCCACCACACTCAGTCGCCGTTCCATCAAGCCCGGGCAGTCCCACGGGAGACGAAGAAAACCGTGTGCGACGCATGGAATGGTTACCATGCCGTGCCTCTCCACCCCGACGACCGCCACCTCACTACGTTCATAACGCCGTGGGGTCGCTACCGGTACTGCGTCGCCCCTCAAGGCTACACGGCTTCAGGAGACGGGTACAGCCGACGGTTCGACGCTCTCGTCGCCGACATCCCGCGCAAAACCAAGTGCGTCGACGACACCGTTCTATGGGCAGACAACATTGAGGAGTCATTTCACCAAGCTGTCGAATGGCTGGACCGCTGCGGCCGACATGGCATCACGCAGAACCCGTCCAAATTCCGCTTCGCGAATGACGTCGCGGAGTTCGCCGGATTCGAAATCACACCGACGACTGTGCGACCGTGTCCGCGGATGCTGCAGGCGATCGAGGGCTTCCCTACTCCTCGGAACCTGACCGACGTCCGCAGCTGGCTGGGCCTACTCAATCAGGTGTCGTACGCGTTCGCATCAGCCGATCAAATGCGACCGTACCGTGACCTGCTCAAACCGGGCCAGTCCTTCGCGTGGACCGACCAGCTGGACATCCTCTTCCAGCAGTCGAAAAAAGTCATCATCGCCCAAATCAAGGACGGTGTTGAAATCTTTGACAAGACTCGCCCCACATGCCTGGCCACCGACTGGTCGAAGGAAGGACTCGGCTACTGGCTCCTACAGAAGCACTGCCAGTGCGCCGGAACTCGGCCATTCTGCTGCCACTCTGGCTGGCGTGCCGTGTTGGTTGGGAGCCGCTTCACCCACGGCGCCGAATCCCGTTACGCACCAATCGAAGGCGAGGCACTGGCCGTCGTGGACGCCCTTCACAAGACTCGTCATTTCACTCTTGGCTGCTCTGACCTGCTCGTGGCTGTGGACCATCGACCTCTGCTGAAGGTCCTCGGTGACCGCTCCCTGGAAGAGATCCCGAACCCGCGGCTTCGGAACCTAAAGGAGAAGAGCCTTCGCTTCAGGTTCCGTGTTGTTCATGTCCCTGGCATTCGGAACAACGCAGCTGACGCCGTCTCTCGTCACCCGGTTGGGGCACCCGAAGCACCTGACCTCCCTGATGACGCATCAGTTGACACCACGTCGGCTCCTCCGAACCTGCGGGACACCCCTCGCGCCTGGCCGATCCTCGACGCTCTCGCCAACGTCCGGACGCACGAGACAATCGACACCTCATCATGCACGCCATTGAGTGCCTCGGCCACCACTGATCTCATCAGGTCAATAACCTGGGACGACGTACGCACGACAACCACCAGCGATCCTGAGATGCTCCGGCTCATCGATTCCATCAACAACGGCTTTCCAGAGGCGCCGACTGACGTACCAGTCGCGATCCGACCGTACCACAGATACCGCGACCATCTCAGCGAATACGTCGGCGTCGTTCTCTTCAAAGACCGAGTGGTGATCCCTCCTGCCCTTCGTCATCGTGTCCTTCAGGCACTCCATGCAGCCCATCAAGGCGTGTCGATGATGGACTCTCGAGCCGCCAGTTCCTTCTTCTGGCCCGGCATGTCGCAAGCCATATCGGACACCCGATCCCGATGCGACACATGCAACCGCAACGCGCCATCCCAGCCGAGCGCCCCTCCTACGCCACCCATTCTGCCGGCATATCCCTTCCAGAGCATCTGCGCTGATTACTTCTCGCACTGCGGACGTCACTACCTGGTTGTCGTCGACCGTTACAGCAACTGGCCCATCGTCGAGGAATCCTCCAACGGGTCGAGCGGTCTGGTCTCTGCCCTGCGCAGGACCTTCGTCACCTACGGGATCAGCGAGGAACTCACCTCCGACGGTGGACCAGAATTCACCGCCACAGCGTCCGAGACATTCCTCCGCAACTGGGGCGTTGGACACCGCCTGTCATCTGTCGCATTCCCCCATGGGAACTGTCGGGCAGAAGTCGCGGTGAAAACTGTGAAGCGCCTTCTCTGCGACAACACGCTCGCCACTGGTGGCCTGAACACGGACCACTTTCAGCGCGCCATGTTACAGTATCGCAACACCCCGGATCGTGACACCCGCCTCTCCCCAGCACAAGTGCTCTTTGGCCGTCCGATCCGCGACTTCATCCCCATACACCCAGGGAGGTATCGGCCTCATAGCACTTGGCGGGAGACACTGGCCAACCGCGAGGAGGCTCTACGGAACCGGCATATGCGTACACACGAACGCCTATCTGAACACACGCAGATCCTGCCACCCCTCGCGATCGGCGACTGCGTCCGCCTCCAGAACCTGGTGGGCCCGCATCCGACCAAGTGGGACAAGACGGGTATCGTGATCGAGGTGCGTCAATTCGACCAGTATGTCATCCGTGTCGACGGCTCGGGTCGCGTGACCATCCGCAACCGTCGCCACCTACGGAAATACCTTCCATTCATGCCTCGCCCCCCGACCCCTCCGCTGCTCAATCTCCCAGGGCGGCCACTGATGTCCGATGCCCGGAATGCTCACCCCTCAGCCGCTCGACCAGCTGTCAACCCGCCACGCCCGCCAGCTCCGGTCCGCCTCACACCCGACAGCCCACGGCCGAGCCCATCTGATGCTCGATTGCATGCACCGACACCATCGACCTTGACCGCCGCCCCTGCACCTGCAGCACCCGGTACACTGCCCGTCGCTCCCCAGAGTCCACCACCTGACACACGGTGTGCTGCGAATCCCCCGCCGGCCGTACCCCATCCCACGCACACCGCTCAGTCAGAGCATGATCCCACTACACCCCGCCGCCCTTCTCGGCAAACTCGCCTGCCACCTTTCCTAGCGGAGAACTATGCGCTCACTTGATTGTATATTGGTCTCTCAGGTGTGTTATCTGCATCGTGGTGTTTGTCGCCGCTAAGTTGGCCATGGCTCAGTTGCTTGTGTAATGTATATACGCGTTGCGCTTTGAATGAAGCCATTCACGGTTGCTCGTGGTAGCAGCTACACCCAGTCTGTTTATGTTATGTTCTCATAGTTTGACTGTATCAGACTGATGTTATGTTGTATCATACTTTGAGACTTCAAAGTCTCGGGAGGGGATAGAGTACTCCAGACCTGTGTCGTCATTGCTTCTATCCTAATGTCCTTCTGTTCTCCTTACCTTTCCTTTGTATTTCAGAATGGTGTGATCATTGGCATTGAATACACATGTGCTAAATGACTTGAGGTCTATTTAGAAAAGGTGGTGCAATGTAGCATCATATTATTCGCTGGAGATCCCAGATTGATCCAAAATGAATTATAAGGTTCCACTTGGTCATGTAATTTCTGGAGAGCAGCTGGAATGATCGGTTACCATGGCCTTATTTGGGGTGTAACAACCACGTTGTACCGTTTACTTTCCGCTGCAAATCCGATCTAAGCTTCATATATTTCATATGAAGCTATTAATCGCATTTGCAACGGAAAGTGAAAGGTATAACGAGGTTGATGCACCCCAAATAAGGTCCTGGTAACCGATCATTGCAGCTGCTCTCCAGAAATTGCATGACCAGGTGGAACCTTATAATTTATTTGGGCTCAATCTAGAATCTCCAGCAAATAATATGATGCTACTTTGCACCACTTTTTCCAAGCGTAACCCAGTCAGTCAGGGCGTCGTTCAAATTTGCCATTTATACATTGGTCCCTATGGCGCGCCGAGATGTTTTGCCCAAGATAACTATAACTAACGTTTTACCCCCCAGGACAGCTGACTGACGCCACCACATACACAGTGGGGGAACGGGCCGTCCGACGTATGCGGCGCGTGAGTTGGTTGTCTAGGTATTATATTGATGTCAGTGTGAAAGATGAAAATTGCCGGTAAAAGTTACTATATTGCGTCATAGGTTAAAACTCGCTATGAGGAGCCATTAGAAAGTTCGTTTGCAACCATTTTGACCCTATTCGTTGTGAAAGAATTTATAATATATGCATATTTTCTTAAACGTCTAAGATGTTTTTGTATTTTGAACCAAGACTGACATGACCAGCAGAGCATCTAAGAATTGCAGGAATGCTTACAACCATTATCATTATATGTAGCAGTGAACTAATGATTTTCATTGGTAGAAATACATGTTTCTATTGACGTCACAGATGTATATAATATTTGTGTTGTTATTGACAGCAAGAAAGGCCGAGGGAACGCAAGCTCAAGCTCTCAAGCTTATGACGACAAAAATATCACAAATTTATTTTTAGTTTACTGTGTCGATTAAGATTTACATAACCTTTGAATGGTCAAGGCCCTAAATACTGTGAATGGTGGGCATTTCTATCTGAAGTCTGGTCACTTTCAAGGTATTTATGGAAGTGCATTGTTTGTTACACTTATTCTCCATTTTTGATGTTCCTAATGGCATCATTTATTGTTATAAGAACAACTAATACCGGAATCTCACCTGGTTATCTTAGGTAGGGTCAACTTGAACTGTGGTAACCCCAGACACATCCTAACCTCATTCTTGTCATGCTATCAGAATGTAAACAATACGGACACACTACAGCACTGTGCATCAGTATTGTCTACTTTCTGATAGTACAAAACAAAAGTGTGAGAACAGGAAGTGTCTAAAGATAACAATAGAGAATTTCCTAATTAGTACATTTCAGTTGTAAAGAACAGCTTTGTCCAGAACAACTACATAAAATGTAAATATTTTGAATTTCTCACCACCCTATAGTCCTATAGGATGTATAATCTCCCATAAGATTTGTATAAGAATCCTATAATAATATTAAGGATTCTTATAGGAATCCTATAGGAAATTATAAATCCTATAGGACCTTTTCACTAGGGAAGTGAGTGTACTATGTGGGTCTGCTGGCTCAGTGGGTCTATGGGTGGCACAGACCCATGTACAAATATGATACAAAACTAATACAAAATAATAATGATGTCCAATGAAAAGGTAAATTTGAATTGAAAAGGAAATAATTACCGGTTATCAATATATTAGCATCTATTGATTCTCGTTCAGGATTATTCATCCGCTGGCTCCAAAAAATAGTAAACAAACATGATGGTGGTGAAACTGTGCAGTGGTGCGCCTGCCTTAGAGTAAGCTTTTATGATATCATGAGGTAAATTTGGGCATGCATAGGATGTGATAAGCATGTACAATTAATTATAAATGTATACATTGATATGTTCAATTTTGCCAACATCTAAAATGCTTGGTTAAAATCTCCACAATGACCTAAACTGCTGTAATCCACAGATGCGTTTGAACCTCAGACTTGTCATGCTATCAGAATGTAAACAATAGACACACTAAAGCACTGTGCATCAGTATATTCTACACACTGATAGCATATAAAGTCTGAGGTTGGGACATACTCTAGAATTGGAGTTTTACCCTACCTACACTAATACACTAATGTGGTATAGATCCAACCTTTGGTCAAATCCAACCATCAGACTTTCATGCTATCAGAATGTAGACATCACACCATTGTTTACCTAAGCAAGTCTTGAGCCAAATTATTAAGATTGTCAGGACTGGAACAAGGAAATGAGTTCCAATAATTTGTGGTAGGTACATACTATTACAGCAATAGTATTTTTGAACTTGACATGGCCTGAGGCATCAATTTCCCTCTATGTCCTCTTGTGAGTTGTGACAGTGTCTTCTTATGAGTTGACAGTGTCCTGTTGTGACAGTGTCCTCTTGTGACAATGTCCTCTTGTGACTGTCATCTTGTGTCCTCTTGTGAAAAATTGGTAGGGCTGCAAATCGATACATAGGTACCTACCTACCTCTATTTAAAATTGGGTGCATAGAGATCTAGGCTGTGTTCTTTAGACCATTCTGAATAATAATGTGACATGTTCTGAGGGCTGGGACTGAATTCTGACACTCCACACATGTTGCGGAACACTCTTTAGGATATTTTGTATGCATGTGTCTCAAATGCATCGTCAGCCCTTGTTTTGTTTTGTGACAGCACCACAATATTGGCTTACAATGTGTTTTTTTTTGCATTCCCCTCTTTCCAGCCGGAATGAAGGGAACATTCCTGCTTATCCTGTTGAGCAATTTCTTAAGAACGCCTGTGATATCATTCCCCACATAATTCCATTTGAGAATGTTCTAGAGCATGCAGCCGTCACCTAGCTGTCTTCAATAGTAGAGGGATGGCAGAATCAGGTGTCAAAGCTGTGTAGGGACACAATCTTCATTGTTTGAAAAATAAATAAATATCAAATAAAGTAGTTATAATTATGGATGCATTCATTGCATTAATCAACCCAATAAAGCAGATAACCTTGAAGGGAATGTTTCACCTTTGTATTGGTTTTTAACTGAGATAGCCATTATCTTTGGCCGCTATTGAAATGTCTAAAATACTCAAGTGATTTTCCCCAAAACTTAGCTGTTTTAAGCAATTTAATTTCCCATTTGCAAAATGGGGTCTAGGCTAGTGCCGCCGCTGATTGGCTGACAGCCACTTTGTCAGCCAATCAGTGGCGGTCTATAGCTCAATAATGATGTCATCATCCCAAATTTAAAACCTTAATTTGTATAAAGTTAACTGACTTCTTGAGAGAGAAAAAATATCATCATCGTTTTCAGCAGCACTTACTTCATATTTTCGACTACAACCAGCATATATTTGACAACTTTCAGAAAGGTGAAACATTCCCTTTAACAAAACATACAAATGTCAGCACAACCTGCTGACTTGATGAGCTTCATTTTTCCTTCATCAGCAATCAGCATTAAGTCAGACAATTCTCAAGTAACAAACATGATAGTGCACAATTCCTGCACATGATAGCAAACAGCTGTACATTGGTTAATCGCATTCCACGTCGCCGTTCCGCTAGCGCTGTCGCCATTCTTGTGTTCCAGGTGGCTTCTTTATAGGTTGGCTCAGCCATGAGTGGAACAAACAAGATGCCGAAGGATGCTGCCGTTATGGCAGCGATCTTGAAAGAAGCTGGCATCACATCCTATGATCACCGAGTCATTAACCAGATGCTTGAGTTCACATACAGTGAGTGGTTGTGCAGTGTGTGCTGTGGGGGTGTTCTGTGGTGCTTGAGTTCACATACAGTGAGTGGTTGTACAGTGTGTGCTGTGGGGGTGTTCTGTGATGCTTGAGTTCACATACAGTGAGTGGTTGTGCAGTGTGTGCTGTGGGGGTGTTCTGTGATGCTTGAGTTCACATACAGTGAGTGGTTGTACAGTGTGTGCTGTGGGGGTGTTCTGTGATGCTTGAGTTCACATACAGTGAGTGGTTGTGCAGTGTGTGCTGTGTGGGTGTTATGTGATGCTTGAGTTCACATACAGTGAGTGGTTGTGCAGTGTGTGCTGTGTGGGTGTTCTGTGATGCTTGAGTTCACATACAGTGAGTGGTTGTGCAGTGTATGCTGTGGGGGTGTTCTGTGATGCTTGAGTTCACATACAGTGAGTGGTTGTGCAGTGTGTGCTGTGTGGGTGTTCTGCTTGACAGATTATGTGATGATAATTCAGGTAGTGGGGTTACTAGTTTGACTTCTTATGTATCTGACCGTATGGGTATCTGAATGTCATGTAGCGATATTACCCAATTTGGCACTTCTCTGGAACATGAAACACCTGCTCTGGTTTGTGCTTTTCATGCTGCTTTGACCAAATGTGCAGGGTACCTGTTCCATCAGTTTTTATAATTTATCTTACTTTGAACGTTGACATATTCTCATATTCCAAACAACCACGCTCCTACCTCATATACCTCATATTCCAAAATATACCTCATATTCCAAACAACCACGCTCTTCGATCTTGCAGATAACGCTTACTTGTCTGCGTGTCTGTCATTTGGTGTGAGTCAATACACTAGTTTCTCCGCGGCAGTGGAGGCACATCCGTAACCATGAGTGGAGAATCGTTTCCAAAGTTGGTGTGGCCAAAGGGTATTATATTGCTATTTCTGCTATTTTTGTTCATAGCCTGCCAAGATGCTCCATGCATTTGCATTACCAAAAGTGAAATGTTGGTGTGGATCTGCCACACCAACTCAAAAGTTGGTGTGGCATTGGTCACACCTGCTATACTACATTCTCCACCCATGTCCGTAACACACTGTCTTGTGTCGCAGAGTACGTCACCAACGTGCTGGAGGATGCCAGAGTGTACTGTGGCCACGCAAAAAAGAAGAACATTGACCTGGACGACGTGAAGATGGCAGTTCAGATGCAGCTGGATCAAAACTACACCACACCGCCGCCCAGAGATGTGAGAGATGTGCACACACGACGCATATGAATCTGGTCCGTGTCGCACAGCTGGGCTAGGGATGGTCAATGGTTATAATTAAAGGGAATGTTTCACCTTTGTATTTTGGTTTTGAACTGAGATAGCTATTATCTTTGACCGTTATTGAAATGTCTAAATTATTAAGGTCATTTTCCCCAAAACTTATCCGTTTTTAAGCAATTGAATTTGGAATTTGCAAAATGGGGTCTACGTCTAGGCTAGTTAGTGCCGCCGCCGCACAGTGGGCGAGAACGGCCTTTTAGCGCGACACGGCGTTTCTGCTTCAATTTACGGCATTGGTTTGAACATGTAGCATATCAATCGATAGCTGATGAATCAGGGAGCTCAAAATATGCACTTTCTTTTATCTGGGTTTGACCCGGCATTGACCGGGGGAGGCAAATATCCCCCCCCCCCCATGTATACATATATATTATAGTTATCTCCGGAACTAATGATCGCACGAGACGCGCAAGGCGGCATTCGAAAGCGCTCAGTGACTCGCATCTAAAGCATACTCGAAATTGTGGAATTGAGGTCACATATTAGGTCAAAGTTGGGTCAAAGGTCAAAATCGAGGCATTTCAGTTTATGGGCCATACTTTCCATCCAAAGCCTTTGATTGCGACCATGATCACCCACAATGCTCCCAAAGGTATAATACATATCCCACATGGGCTAAAGTGAGATTCTTGGCAAAGGTCAAGGTCAGGTCACAAAAGGTCACTATGCGCAGACAATCTATGAAAGTCATGCAACACATGTTGTATGGGCTATTTTACATGCATAATTATATAGTGATAGTCATTTTACCAGCTGACCTCATTTAAGTGAAGTTAGTGTCAAGCTCAGCTCAGACCAAGGTCAGGTCACATAAGGTCAAAATTTGAAATTGATAAATATAAATACAACAGGCATGTTTCTAGACCGGTTTTGTCTCGGAAATACAGTGCTGACATTTATTTGTCTGTGTCAGGTCAATAAAAGCCAAAAACGCAGTAACAAATATGACGTCATGAGTTACACTTACTTAGGGAGCCATAAGTCAATCAAAAACAAAGATATTGCTTTGAAATTTGGTTTGGGTATTGGCCATATGTGGTTCTCCAACATATATTCCGGTTTTTGGAAAATGTTTGAAAAGTTTGATTTTGAGGGCATCTTTTTAAACAAAATATTGTTGTGAATTTTGGGGGGTCAAAAGGCAAAATTTTCGCAAGTCCGAGATAGCTATTTTGTGGTACTTGTCATTTGCTATCTTTAGATTCTTATCTTTAAAAAATGGCCTTTGTACGGCCGGTTAACTAGGGACAGCAGAGATCGGGGCAGTGCAATGGCGCAGAGTTAATGTGATGTACACTATAAAATAAGTTCCAAAATAAAAAGCGAAAATATGCGCAAGGTTTTGTTTTACTAGGCACAAAGTATACACTCTAACGAGGTATAAAAATGTTTCATCAAAGCGGAGAACCGTGGAATGAAAATTGTAGGATTAACTCAAGTTTTGATTCTGTTGGTCAGCCGCTTCAAATAACACCTCAATTAATGTTAGAATATAAAATTGCTAATTCACATGAAAAAGTCATATGTAGGTATTTCGGGCTGCTGATGACTTGTACTTTCAAGAAAAAATACCACAAAGCCTCTAACGCAACGTTCTTCGCCTCTTACATTAGCATATATCCATGCGATGATAATGAGGCGCGCCATAGCAATATCGACGGCTGAACAATAGTGTGGGTTTGAAGACATGGTTCCATACAAATCAACACATTTATTGGCGTATCGGTGTTATACTTTCATGCTATGGACATTTTTCTTGAAAATGAGCCGTATAAAATAGTCAATTTTGAAATTGTATTTTTCACCCCATGTCGCGCTAGCAGGCCGTTATCGCCCACTGTGCGCTGATTGGCTGACAGCCACTTCAAGATTGTTGGTCCTGGAAGTCAGACGACGTGTATTTCTCGAACCTTAGCGAGTACGATGTAAACAACAGCCAACGCGATAGGTTGCGGTCCAAGTTGAAGTTTTTCGCGTTGTTTGAAGTCTCAGTTATGGATTACAAAAAAAGGATATTGAGCTATCACAATGCCTCGCACATTGTGTTCTGTGCGGGAGAAGACACAGTTCCAAAATGTTTATATTTAAGTCGCCAGAATTGTCTGAAACGATTGTGCCATATTTTGACAGCGTAAAGGTTTTCTCTATAGCTCTCTATAGCTCAATATTGACGTCATCATCCCAAATTTAAAAAAAAAACTTAATGTGTATAAAGTTAAGTGACTTTTTGAGAGATAAAAATATCGCCATCGTTTTCACTTTTCAGTAGCACTTACTTCATATTTGCGCCTACAGCCAGCGTATATTTGACAACTTTCAGAAAGGTGAAACCTTCCCTTTAATCATACAGTGGACTGTGGAGTGGGACTGTGCTGTTGACTTTGTGTGATACGTGGTAAGAGAGTTAAGCAAAATACATTTAAACGGCAAGGCTCCAAGCCTAACAAGGCCTCCTAACAAGGCTTGGGAAATGAATGTGGTTGCTAGAGTAGACCAATGGTCCTTCTGCAGCTTTTTTAACGACTTCCGACCGTGTTGTGTGTGTGTGTGTGTGTGTGCGTGTTTCAGCTGCTGGCTGATATCGCCCGTACGCGAAACAGCACCCCGCTGCCCCTCATCAAGCCGCAGTGTGGTCTCCGCCTGCCGCCCGACCGCTACTGTCTGCTGGCCACCAACTACAAACTCAAACCGGCGCAGCCTGCCAAAAAGGTACGCCGCACAGCGCGCACAGATGCCAAAGCCGCTGCGATCTGTGACCAATGTCGAAATATATTCGCTCTGGACATACTCTTGATTTTATTGGGCCAAGTTGTGCCCAACCCACTACAAGTTTCAGCGTGTTTCAGTTGCATGCAGTTTTAGACTGTGACACGTGACGTTTATATGTAGTGTTGTTGTTTTTGTGCGTGATATTGCAATGCATATCATAATGTAATACGTTCATGTCAGTGCTCATTGGGCGGTGAGCGATTATTATTAGCGATGGTTTGACGGTGTGCTGACGGTCGTGTCTCCGTCCGTATCTCCGTCCGTGTCTCCGTCCGTGTCTCCGTCTGACGCCGTGTATCCGCCTGTGTCTCCGTCTGACGCCGTGTCTCCGCCTGTGTCTCCGTCTGACGCCGTGTCTCCGCCTGTGTCTCCGTCTGACGCCGTGTCTCCGTCTGTGTCTCCGTCTGTGTCTCCGTCCGACGTCGTGTCTCCGTCTGTGTCTCCGTCTGCCGCCGTGTCTCCGTCTGTGTCTCCGTCTGACGCCGTGTCTCCGCCTGTGTCTCCGTCTGACGCCGTGTCTCCGTCTGTGTCTCCGTCTGACGCCGTGTCTCCGCCTGTGGCTCCGTCCGACGTCGTGTCTCCGTCTGTGTCTCCGTCTGACGCCGTGTCTCCGTCTGTGTCTCCGTCTGACGCCGTGTCTCCGTCTGTGTCTCCGTCTGACGCCGTGTCTCCGTCTGTGTCTCCGTCCGACGCCGTGTCTCCGTCTGACGCCGTGTCTCCGCCTGTCTCCATCTGACGCCGTGTCTCCGCCTGTGTCTCCGTCTGACGCCGTGTCTCCGCCTGTGTCTCCGTCTGACGCCGTGTCTCCGCCTGTCTCCATCTGACGCCGTGTCTCCGTCTGTCTCCATCTGACGCCGTGTCTCCGTCTGTCTCCATCTGACGCCGTGTCTCCGCCTGTCTCCGTCTGACGCCGTGTCTCCGCCTGTGTCTCCGTCTGACGCCGTGTCTCCGCCTGTCTATCTGACGCCGTGTCTCCGTCTGTCTCCATCTGACGCCGTGTCTCCGTCTGTCTCCATCTGACGCCGTGTCTCCGCCTGTGTCTCCGTCTGACGCCGTGTCTCCGCCTGTGTCTCTGTCTGACGCCGTGTCTCCGCCTGTCTCCATCTGACGCCGTGTCTCCGTCTGTCTCCATCTGACGCCGTGTCTCCGTCTGTCTCCATCTGACGCCGTGTCTCCGCCTGTCTCCGTCTGACGCCGTGTCTCCGTCTGTCTCCATCTGACGCCGTGTCTCCGCCTGTCTCCGTCTGACGCCGTGTCTCCGTCTGTCTCCATCTGACGCCGTGTCTCCGCCTGTCTCCGTCTGACGCCGTGTCTCCGCCTGTCTCCATCTGACGCCGTGTCTCCGTCTGTCTCCATCTGACGCCGTGTCTCCGTCTGTCTCCATCTGACGCCGTGTCTCCGTCTGTCTCCATCTGACGCCGTGTCTCCGCCTGTCTCCGTCTGACGCCGTGTCTCCGTCTGTCTCCATCTGACGCCGTGTCTCCGTCTGTCTCCATCTGACGCCGTGTCTCCGCCTGTCTCCGTCTGACGCCGTGTCTCCGTCTGTCTCCGTCAGCCGTCCGGCCGCCAGCCGGCCGGTTCCTCTCGGGTGACGGTGGGCGCCGCCAAGGGCACCAAGGTGGCTGTGGTGCCGAGCAAGCCGAGTGGCAGCTCCAGTGGCGCCGCTTCCTCCAGCACCGCTTCGCCCATGCCCAAGTTCAAGGTGCAGACCACGCCGCAGTCCTCAGGTGAGCAGAGACGAACGCTGCGAACATGCGGGCAGATGAGGTGTCGAAAGCGATGGAGTCGGGGTTATAATTCGTCTCGTCTGTTAAATTGTGAGGTTATGCTGCTGCTGTGTATTTGCTAGATGATCACAGATGCTAGATGACAGTTGCATACATTTGCGTCCGCTTGTACGTTATTACGTTATTATATTAACGTCACCTCGTATTGCAGCTGTTATTTCGTTCATTGTTGTTATAAAGTGAGCTAACGATGCCAATGCCTGTGGGAGCTAGTTTAGTGTGCATTTGTGCTTTGAAGCATTCTGATGTTGATGCCTTTCTTGTGCGTGCATTGCTACGGTTAGGCAGTCGGAAACATACGTATTGTGGCGTACCGTCCCGTGTCGTGTCATGTCATGTCATAACATGTGTCATGTCGCGCTGAGACGTGACGTGCCGTGTCTTGTGACGTGACGTGTCTTGTGACGTGACGTGACGTGTCTTGTGACGTGACGTGCCGTGTCTTGTGACGTGACGTGACGTGTCTTGTGACGTGACGTGTCTTGTGACGTGACGTGCCGTGTCTTGTGACGTGACGTGACGTGTCTTGTGACGTGACGTGTCTTGTGACGTGACGTGGCGTGTCTTGTGACGTGACGTGGCGTGCCTTGTGACGTGACGTGACGTGCCGTGTCTTGTGACGTGACGTGCCGTGCCGTATTGTCTTGTGACGTGACGTGTCTTGTGACGTGACGTGACGTGCCGTATCTTGTGACGTGACGTGACGTGCCGTGTCTGTGCCGACAGTCGGCTCGCCGGCGGCGGTGATGCCTCGGATCCAGTTCTCCACTCCGACCTCGGATCCGACGCTGGTCGGACTGAAGCGGAAACGAGAGGACGAGTGACCTCCGGCCGGTCACCTGGGTCAGCCAGCGCCGCGGTCCACGTCCCAGGCCAGCGGTCCGCTCACCGCTCCTTGGCTCACCAGCTAGCCGCGTCTGCTACAATGCCAACTGTGCCACTTGGTGCTGGTGGAGCCAGGTGTATGCTGGACCCCGGCTTGCCCCGAACGTGACCCTGGCCTGCCCCGAACGTGACCCCGGCCACGGTCCCGAACGTGACCCCGGCCACGAACGTGACCCCGGCCACGGTCCTGAACGTGACCCCGGCCACGGTCCCGAACGTGACCCCGGCCACGGTCCTGAACGTGACCCCGGCCACGGTCCCGAACGTGACCCCGGCCCCGGCCCCGAACGTGACCCCGGCCCCGGTCCCGAACGTGACCCCGGCCACGGTCCCGAACGTGACCCCGGCCCCGGCCCCGAACGTGACCCCGGCCTGCCCCGAACGCGTCATGGCGCGGAGCTGGTGACAGTGATGTGCCGAGTCCAGAGTTTAGTCTGAGTCGGCAGAATGAGTACCTGGTCCTGCCGAGCGACGCGGCCAGCCCCTCGACTATAGAGTACAGTGTGCTGTGTACCTGCTGGTTGCCATTTCATATCGCTCACTCTCTATACGGCAGATTGTTGAATGGAGTTAGCATTGTGCGTAGTGTCATCCCCTTGTCGTAGAAATACACTCGTTTCGTAGTACGGTCTTTGCTTGCAGCTTTGCTTGGCAGAAGTTGTAGTGCTGTTGATGGCAAAATACTAACTTCTTAGTGTGACTAACCCCATGGTGAACTGGTGTTTACTGAAGTCAAACCCGGGGGTAATGCTTATGCTGTACAATATTCAGTATTTCAACTTTATTTCCATACTCCAGCGCGGATTGCGATTCGCACACTTCCGCAGTACGCAGTGTTTTGGGCGTGTAACATGTAACACAGCATTGGTCCAACAACAGCAGAACATGTGCCATCACTCCTCTCGGGACCATGTCCTTAGAAAAGGGTCGCAAACAATACGCCCGGTTAAAGCTAACTGGCTAACGGTGACGTAGTTACGTTTCTAACCCGACAATGTCACACCACGCAACGATGCAGCATACCTGAACCACCGTCCCAATGTTGAGCTGAGCCCACTAATAACGTCCTTATCATAGCGATATTGAAATGGCTATAACTCCGCAACAACTATAAAGACATTCGCTGGTGCGACACGTGTTAAAAGCACGGCGCCGCACAACGCTATGTGGTGGCTGGCGTGGCACGCTTTCACTGTTCCCGGCTGCCACCGCACGCCGTCTATCGGTGGTCCGTGGGAAAAGATGTTCAACAGTTAGCATTCACTGCTTTTATATCGATTTCGTCGCATATGCTCGTTGTAGTGTTGCTGGGTAATTAACCTGCAAGCGTGTCTTTCTGACGACGCTTGAAGGCGTAATGGGTGGACTAGGCGTGGACAAGGGTTGGTCGGATGGAGCATCATATGGGACATTATTCTGCCAGTTCCGGTTATTCGCTCGAGGCAGGGATTCGTACATTACGATTGACCTCGAATTAACTAGGCGTGCTGTAGGAGTTACACTAGTGGTTGATGACTGGGCGTGCTGTAGGAGTTACACTAGTGGTTGACGAATCATGACAGGACAGCTTTGCGGTGTAAGCACCGCTGAAATCGCCTCAACGTTCCTGGCGTAATGCTGAATGGCTCGCTGGTGCGCATTTCCCCAGACATTGTTCCAAGATCCAAACTTTTGTTTCAGTAAACCATTTCGCTTGGCTGTCGGATACACAGACACAATGTAATGCATATTTTCAAAGTTTTTGCATCAATTTGCCTTCATATGTTGATGCGGTTAATCTAACATCCTGACGCGTCCATTCCCATCTGGAAGCCGTGAGTGCCACCAGAGCCCGACACGGCCTGCACCCTCCACTCTCTACTGATTGTCACATGTTCGCCGATGGCAGGCTGGCTGCATAGGCATGTGGCGCCACCTACACTATCGGCCCGCGTACGGTACAATATCTGACTGACTTAGCGGCGGCGGCGGCTGTGTCGCTGCTCCCCAGCGGCAAAAGGACACACGGGCTGGCCCGGGATGGAGCGTCACTTGTGGCAGTGTCCTCCGATTGCTTGGCGCTCACTGGCAGGTATCGCCACCTGCCACACAGCCGCCCTCTGCCGGCGGCATGTCCCTCAGTGGTGGCGCCATCTGTCACTCCTCCGGTGCCGCCTTCACCGGCAGGCGGCGCCATCTCCTACACAGCTGCCATCTGCTGCACTGGCGGCGAGGCCGTCATTCATACCTGGCGTCATTTGGCACGTAGCTGCGCTCTGCCTCCAGTCCGTCAGGTTATCACTGTCGCCCACTGATGGGGGCGCCACCTGTAGCTCATCCTTCCGGCGCCGCTGTCACTGGCAGGTGGTGCCATCTGGGACACAAATGCCCTCTGCCGGCGTGATGAACAGTTTGCCGTTGTTGCAGGCGCACACCTGGTAGGCCTTGGTGTCCACCGAGCCGAGCTGCCTCAGACTGCTGGGCGAGGCGATCGGCAGATGCGGCAGCATCACCCGGGAGGAGTCGATCCGAATCTGACGGACACACAGATAGGGAGCGGTTAGAGGGTGAGGGGTCCCTTCCGTTCAGATGGGCAGGAGCAGTGCACTAGTCATGACAATGCGAATACAAACACGGCATACAAACACGCTCTTTTCCAATACAAATGTGTATACTTTGCTTCAGTAAATTTGCTCTATCTGCTCCGCCCGTTTTTCTCAATCGTCGATCTGGATTAAATCAAAAACCCGGTCTCAATTGTAGATATGAATGCAATCCAAAGTCGGGTCGAAGGCCAAACTATGAACCTGAGTCGGACACTGCACCAGGCTGTGAGTTGGGACACTCACCGTCCCTCCTGTCGACTGTAGTTTCAGGTCTGTCAGGCAGGCGGCGCTGATGTCGCCGGCACGTGACTCGATGGCCACTCCCAGCGGAGCGGAAATCACCAGAGACCGTGTGGCCGACTCCAGTCTGCAACACAGCATGTGACGTTCAACATAGCGGAAATCTCCAGAGACCGCGTGGCATACTTCAATCTGGCATCATGGCATGCGACGTTCAACATAGCGGAAATCTCCAGAGACCGCGTGACATACTTCAATCTGGCAACATGGCATGCGACGTTCAACATAGTGGAAATCTCCAGAGACCGCGTGGCAGACTTCAATCTGGCAACATGGCATGCGACGTTCAACATAGCGGAAATCTCCAGAGACCGCGTGGCAGGCTTCAATCCGGCAACATGGCATGCGACGTTCAACATAGCGGAAATCTCCAGAGACCGCGTGGCAGACTTCAATCTGGCAACATGGCATGCGACGTTCAACATAGCGGAAATCTCCAGAGACCGCGTGGCAGACTACAGTCTGGCAACATAGCACATGACGGTCAACACGGCCGAAATCGCCACATACTCTGTGGCAGACTCCAGTCTGGCAAAACAGCAGATGACGTCAGACATAAACCAACTCGGGTTTGGCATCACCTATTTTGGAGCATCGCCACAGTGTCACGTTTGTGCCGATTTTATCTCCCTTAAAGGAAATAGTTCACCTTCGGATTTTTTTTCAGAACACGATTTTATTATATTTTTTAATACAGTTTCTTTTTTTCTTTTCAAAAATGGTCCTACATCGCGCCAATTCAGGACAGAAGGTCGTAAATTATTAATGTTATGGTGTGCGTTATTGGTCTGCGTATGCTCCATGCAGTGCTGGCGCTCTCAGACGGTACGGTATATCATATATGCGCCGCATTCCTTCGCCAAAAAGTCAAATATCTTCGGCTGGAGAGTCTTTTCAGCCAAGAAAAGTTGCAGATAAGGATTTCTCAACACGGGCTACAAAACTGCTATTTCAGTTCAAAATCCCATGTTGAAGGTGAACTATTTCCTTTAATGAACGAGACGCGACGTAACTTGCGTCAGAGAAAAGGCGGCATTAATGCAAGGTCACTTGTCACATTCTTAAACTGCCTCTCAAGTCTGAATTCGTCTGAAATCGGCCTAACCCAAGCGAAGTCGTGTATGACGCTCGTTCCGGTGATGACCTATTTCCGTCCCAGCGCGTGCTGTATTGCCACAGTGTGCTGTATCTCACAGCTGGTCTCACAGTCCCTGTGTGTCTCCTGCTGACACCAGGCTCCCCTGCCGACGCGTGTTAAGCGTCACCGCCCCGGGGCGCTCCTTCAGACGCGCTTCAGAGCGACGCGTCCTCCTCTATCGCTGCCGCCTAATTGTCGCAGCTGAGACTGGACAGCAAATTAGAGAACTATTTGTGTGCTCTGTCAACAGGGAACGCTCGCGTGGGGAGACCCATATCCGGTGAGTGTGTGTGATGCGGCGGTGGTTCAAACAGCACGAGTGGAACGGATGTTCGTGTGAGAGTGGCCAGCTGGCGTCGACACAGGCGTCAGTGCAACACGGGTTTGATCGAACTGGCGCCGACACAGGCGTCAGTGCAACACGGGTTTGATCGAACTGGCGCCGACACAGGCGGCAGTGCAACACGGGTTTGATCGAACTGGGGCCGACACAGGCGTCAGTGCAACACGGGTTTGATCGAACTGGCGCCAACACGGGTTTGATCGAACTGGCGCCGACACAGGCGTCAGTGCAACATGGGTTTGATCGAACTGGCGCCAGCACGGGTTTGATCGAACTGGCGCCAACACGGGTTTGATCGAACTGGCGTCGACACAGACGGCAGTGCAACACGGGTTTGATCGAACTGGCGCCAACACGGGTTTGATCGAACTGGCGCCAACACGGGTATGATCGAACTAGCGCCAACACCGGTTTGATCGAACTGGCGCCAACACAGGCGTCAGTGCAACACGGGTTTGATCGAACTGGCGCCAACACAGGCGGCAGTGCAACACGGGTTTGATCGAACTGGCGCCGACACAGGCGTCAGTGCAACACGGGTTTGATCGAACTGCGCCAACACAGGCGGCAGTGCAACACGGGTTTAACTCAACTGTCGCGTCAGGGTAAGAGGGGTTTGACCCACTGCCGGATACAGAACAACCAAATGTATTGATTTGTCGAAATCTAAAAATGCGAATTTCACAGGTACATACAATTTCGTTTGTGAGCGTTCTGGGCTGATTTGAAACACTCATGATTGTGTGCTTTGTCGCCTGCATTTCGAAGAGTGCAAAGGCACTCATGAGAGGGCAAAGGAAAACATTTTCAAAATATGCGGACAAAGTGTAGGGCTAAGAACCCCGCCACAATCACTGTTTCTCTGCCTGCTTACTTGAGCTCGTGTCCGGCCTCGGCATGTACTAAAGGTGTGGCCACGGAGCCGTCAAACACAGCGCCTCCGTTCCCTGTAACAGCACAACACCGGGCTGTCAGAGGTGTGGCCACGGAGCCGTCAAACACAGCGCCTCCGTTCCCTGTAACAGCACAACACCGGGCTGTCAGAGGTGTGGCCACGGAGCCGTCAAGCACAGCGCCTCCGTTCCCTGTAACAGCACAACACCGGGCTGTCAGAGGTGTGGCCACGGAGCCGTCAAACACAGCGCCTCCGTTCCCTGTAACAGCACAACACCGGGCTGTCAGAGGTGTGGCCACGGAGCCGTCAAGCACAGCGCCTCCGTTCCCTGTAACAGCACAACACCGGGCTGTCAGAGGTGTGGCCACGGAGCCGTCAAACACAGCGCCTCCGTTCCCTGTAACAGCACAACACCGGGCTGTCAGAGGTGTGACCACGGAACCGTCAAACACAGCGCCTCCGTTCCCTGTAACACCACAACACCGGGCTGTCAGAGGTGTGGCCACGGAGCCGTCAAACACAGCGCCTCCGTTCCCTGTAACACCACAACACCGGGCTGTCAGAGGTGTGGCCACGGAGCCGTCAAACACAGCGCCTCCGTTCCCTGTAACAGCACAACACCGGGCTGTTATATTATACACTTCACAGTCATCACTACAAACATGTTGTCTACGGAGCGTTTGGGCGTTTTGTGCATTTTAGTAGCTTTTGCAGTAATGAAGGTATCTGTGAAAGGCTAATGCTTTCAATCCAAGTTTACCAAAGTCAGATATTTCTTTCCGTTCGCCCTAAATGTCTGCTGATGTATCTGCTGGACGGTGCCTGTTTGACCTGACCTGTGACCTGGAGCGTGTTGGCGCCCACGATGACCTGCTTGGGCGAGGCCTCAAACAGGGTGACGCCCGTCTTGTCCGTCACGCGGAACGAGCTGGACATGACGTGGAAGCCCTGCGGTCCTGTACAGAGACAGCAGCACATATGACGTCAGATATATGACGTCAGAGCACAGACAGACAGACAGCACGTCGGAGGTGAACGCCATCAGTGAATAGTGATCGTCACAAATGACCCCATTCGTGTTGGCTTGGTGCACGAGAGCCGAATCCACGAGATTAGCCAGATACCTATATATAATGTTATTTACGATATTAATAGAACTATATGTAAATCTTTATTTGACACTGAAATTTGTAGGTTTTCGGTGCCGGTTTCAAGTAGTGGTGATCCCTCTCAGCTCGCCACGCGTATCTCTCGGGAATGCTACTGATTTTAATCTGGGTATGCATGCCAACACACGAAATGTGGCAAGCAAATAAGAGCGCAGAACTCGCCTTTAAGTCGCAGAAGCAATTTGCGGAGAATGCAGAGATGGATTTACGTTGCGCATTGTATGGTAAAATGCTTCGATTTTTGTTGTGTGTTTCCTCCGTAAAAGTAAAAGGGGAACTACAAAAGGGGAACTTTGGATATTTTTGGCACATGAATGATATACGATGTAAACACACAAATATTAAATATAAGCACAATAATTAACAAGAGTCAACCCATTTGATCTGTCCATCACGCTGCGTACGTGTGCTGACTTGACGACAAGCGTAAGTGAGAGGAGCACGGGGAGCGTTCCATTCGGCGTCCTTGAACTGAGCTCGTGGGCCAGGGGCCGTGCTGTAACTCACCTAGCGTCAGCTGGGACTCGAGCTCCCCGACCGCGTTCCGCACGTTGATTGAGAAGTTTTTGGAAGACTGGAAGCTGATTGGCTGGTCGCGGCTTGACCTTATATGGCTGGCCACCAGCTGATTCAGGACCCAGGAGTCGCCCTCCAACACGATGCCTCCCTTCACCACGCGCAGGTCACCAATGCCGTCCTGTCGGAATAAAACATGGCTGAAATTCGTCAAAACTTATTATTTAACTCTGCACATGATTTGTTTACATCTACAGAGATTGATTACCAGCTGTAAGCACGCCACACGTCGGTCGGCACCAGCGCCGTTGGTGGTCCCGTGCGTGCCCCGTCCGTGGCGCGGCGCGGTGTGGCGCGGTGTGGCGTGCTGCAAGCAGAATCGACGTGTGCATCCAACAAAGTGGTGGTCCCGTTGGTGGTCCCGTGCGTGCCCCGTCCGTGGCGCGGCGTGGTGTGGCGTGGCGCGGCGCGGTGTGGCGCGGTGTGGCGTGCTGCAGGCAGAATCGACGTGTGCATAAGGAAGCGAGTCGGTATTAGGGCCGCAATTTGATCTGCTTGACGGGCTGAATAAGTGATGCCGGTTACGGCGTCGGCGGGCGGCGGTGAAGGAGGAGGAACAGCAAACTCGGCTGGCTGCTGCCAGATTCTGCGGCCGATCCTCCGAGAGGGGAGCCTCGGTTTAATACAATGGGTCGATATCAGGGTCCGACAATGTGTGGTGGGATTTATAATTCCTTGACCTTACAATGGGTGTAAATAGATAGCGGTAGCGGTACAGACCAGGATCATCTAACCAGGATCATTTATACTTGCTTTATTCCATGCTAAGCCGACGTGCTCGAAATTTGAGAAACGATTTATCGGATGGAACATACATCTGAATCCAAACAGATTTTGAAGCTCTTTTAACTCACGATATATTAGCGAAAAGTATTTGTTCGGCGGTACTCATCCTGTTCGTGCTTGATTACGACATAGAACAGCTCAGCGCAGTTCAATCTAGCAAAACATTCGACATCCACTTTACGGCACCATTTTTCCAGCCGTTTGTGTGTGGAGAGTTACAGCCCCCTCTGCCATTCAGTTCGAGTCATTCGTTGCCGGTCGGACAAGTTCCGCCATCGGCAGAGGTATGAGGACCGCCCGGGGGCAAATCACTGCTCATCGGCCGCTTCTCGCGCCAATCTTCCAGCGAATCTCCGCGCCATAAACCAGCGGCTGTGAGACGGGGATGAGGGGGGGGGGGGGGCTGCGATACAGAGCCGCGTCTCGGGCGGCCGCAGAGCACCAATCGGAGCACCACCGAGCACCAATCGTCGGCTGATGGCCCCCGATCGGCTACCGATGGCTCCTCCGGGCGCCAGGTAAACAGGAAAACCAGGATCGTTCCACCGCGCTGCTCAATACAGGGAGATACAGGCTCGACGCTGACTGAACGGTTCAATCTTGTCAATTGTCTAGATTTCCTATTTACAACTCCAAGAAGTGCATGTTCCCATTCATATAAAGCAGTGGTTCTCAACGGTAAGTGTATGTTTGCCCTCTTTTGATTACTAGAATCACTCGTTACCCCCCCCCCCCCCCCCCCCATTGCACAAACCGCAGTTATCTGATTCAAGCTATGCGGTACAGCATGAATTCAGGCGCTTACTATTAGTGCCATCTAGGGACAGGCATATAAGTAGACATGTATGCAGACTTGTGCTTGATTCCGCTTCAGCGGAATCGATTCTGATTCCATGCCAAGTCAGATGTGTCTAACTCCGATTCCGATTCCAATAGATATTTTACTAGGGGAATCGATTCCGAATCCGATTCCAGGACACTTAAAAAGTTTGATTCCAAATCCGATTCCATTGATTCCACTCTGCATAAAAATGTCCGATCATATTTATATTTTATACAAATGACATGAATGACACGAATAGTACAAATACATATATTTTATAGGTATATTTAAGATGGCTATTTTGCTATAAAACTTTTAAAAAATAATGAATTTGGTTGAGATTCATTTTTTTTCGAAATAGCCCCCCCCCCCCTTCCAAAGGGGCATGTACGGACCTTCAGCAGGGGTCAATTGCCCCGTTTGCCCCCTCCCCCTCCTTGGGTATGCCTATGGGACAATTGGACATGTTGCAAGCTGCTATTTTGCAATATGACACACAAGGAAATCGCCGTCTTGAAAGATATGAGAATTTTATGAAAATGCAAAACACATAGCATTGCCATAAGCGAAGATCGTTGTATGTCTCCACCTAAATAAGTATAATTACTGATCATGTTTGTTGACACTCATTAGGCAAAAAATAATCGCCTAGCTTTGCTTTAAGTATATTATAAAAGAAAGAAATTGCCTTCAGGGAAGCTTAAATTCATGGTCATAGTGATTTTACGGAAATAACCCGGAATCACTTGAAAGGGCCATTTATTCCGATTCTGATTCCACCCTTTTCTCAAAATGATTGACTCCACCTGGTTCCGATTCCACCCAAATGCCAATGGAATTGAATCCGACTCCGATTCCAGTGCAAACGGAATTGATTCCGGAATCGGATTCGATTCCACTGGAATCAAGCACAAGTCTGCATGTATGCTGTTGCTCTTAGTCAAAAGGAGTGGTTCCCGGCGTTTAAAAATACATAAACCGTAGCACAAAGCTGAGCATCGTTTAACCCTCGCCCTACGGGAGCTTTTTTCACCCTCGCCCTACGGGGGGGGGGGGGGGGGGCCTGACAGGCTTCCAAACCAAGCAACTTAGAGCAATGAGCAATGCAGTAAGAACCAGCACGTTGCCTGTCATGAGAGGAATCTTACAGTATGCGATTTTTAGGTTTCAGGTCAACGGGTGACCTTACAGGTCAAGTGAATGACCTCGGATTTACCACGTCCAAAACAGCGATTTTGCTGTTCAGAAAACCTCAAAATTAGAAATTGATAAATGTAAATAAATAGGCATGTTTCTAGACCAGTTTTGGCTCAGAAATACAGAAAAGGTAATTATTTGTTCGCATCTTGTCAAAAAAGTCAAAAAAAGTTATTTAAAAAATGACGTCATCGGTTTCTTACACTTAGGGAGCCATCACTCAGTCAAAAACGAAGATATTGCTTTGAAATTTGGTATGGGTATTGTCCATGTTCAGTTCTCTCACATGTATTCCGGTTGTTCTATTATCTTTGAGAACTGTGATTTTGTGGGGATTAAAAAACTGTTTATTTTATTTTAGGGGTCAAAAACCAAAACATTCGAAAATCCGAGATTGCCATTTTAAAGAGAATTCCATGTTGTATCTTTGGTGAATAGCGTTTGCAATTTCCTTTATAACTCGGTTTCTATCATTTTTCAAATATTTATAGTTTTTCCACCAACATGACGTCATCAAAACATGATTATT
Organism: Chirona hameri; assembly: GCA_036785665.1. NCBI lineage: Eukaryota > Metazoa > Arthropoda > Thecostraca > Balanomorpha > Balanidae > Chirona > Chirona hameri. The sequence continues at coordinate 88,398 of JAXIVJ010002600.1, forward strand.
TCCCAAACTACTGAACTAATTGCAATTAAATTTTTACAGCTTTCGTATAGTTGTTGTAAACTCAGCTATCGAAAATTTCAGCAAGATGCGCCGCATGTGTAAAAAGTTATATAAGAAAAACTTCAGGGGGGGGGGCCTGTCAGCCCCCCCCGTAGGGCGAGGGTTAATATTAATTGGTTTTGATGTTATTTGCGATAATGTGGTAACGGTGAAACAGCACCTGGGATAGTTATTTGTATACAAGGGCGGATCCAGCCTGCCGTTTTTTCTTGGGGGAGGGGGGGGGGGGGGGGGGGGGGGGGGCACCGTTTTTAGCGGACCTTACCTACCCCCAATTTCGAATTTCTTCCGGATTTGGGCCATTTTATTTTGCAACCACACCATTTCTAATTATTTCTTTATTTGTATATTTTTGTGTTTGTTTAACCCGCGAGTCACTGGGGGGTTTAGCCCCCCCCCCCCTTAGGAATATCAGGAATATCTCAATAACTAATCCAGATATCGATGGCAAAATTTCAGTACCTTTCCGGGCATCATTTTTACACCATTTAAGAAAAAAATGGAAAAAAAAATCGTCAGAAATTTTTCGAGATATAGTGCATTTAGTGACGTCACTAAACACTATTTTGACATCAAAATCGGCTAAACTTTGCCAAGCCGTATAAAAGCTGTATTGGAAGCAAAATGCAATCCAAAACCCTAAAAGGTAGAAAATTGCAAGAGCTATAAACCAGCTATCTCGAAATTTCACAAATTTTGGTTTTTTACCCCAAAAATTTCACACAAAACTTTTTTTGCAAAAATGCTCACAAAATGAACTTTTTCAAAGATATCGAAAAAAACAGAATATATGTCGGATAACAACATATGGGCAACTACCATACACAATTCCAAAATGATATCATCTTTTTTGACTGTCATGGCATATAAAGTATGGGTAAATCATGACGTCATATTTTGAAATTGCGTTTTTTGGCTTTTATTGACCGGATACAGACAAATAAATGCCAGCGCTGTTTCTTTTAGATAAAACTGATATAGAAACATGTTTTTTTCATTTCGATTTATCAATTTCAAATTTGACCTTCAGTGACCTGAACTTGACCTGAACTTGACACTATCTTCACGTAAATGAAGTCAGGTGGTACAATGACTACCACTATCGAATTATACGCGTAAAAGCATCCATAAAACATGTGCTGCATGATTTTCGTAGATATTTTGTGTGTAGTGACCTTTTGTGACCTGACCTTGACCTTGATATTTTCCCAACAATCTCACTTTAGCTCATGTGGGATATGTATCATACTTTTGAAAGCACCTTGGGTGATTATAGGCGCAATCGAAGGCCATGGATGGCAAGTATTGTCCATAAACTCAAATACCTCGATTTTGACGTTTGACTTGACCGTGACCTGGCATGTGACCTTAATTTGACATTTTTAAGTTTGCGTCAGACTTATCTCATTGAGCGCTTTCGAATGCCGCCTTGTGCGTCCCGATGCGATCATTGGTTCTGAAGATACCAGGGGGGGGGGGGCTAAAAAAAGCCCCCCACAGTGAGTCGTGTTACAGAATATACCCCAGTGACTGCCGGGTTAAGCTTTTCGACCTTTTTGGATATCGAAAAAGGAAAGATGTCAGCTTGCAGTTTGTATTGTTCCGATATTGCCTTACACTGAGCAAAACTATGCTAATTGTCAGCTGTACCCAGGGGCGTCGCCGATAATGTTTGAGTGGAGGGGAGGGGGGGGGGGGGGGGGGAGTTCGGCTGGAATGACGAAAAAAAATGTACCCCATTTTTATGCGTGTATTTAATCCTTTGCAGCATTTTTAATGTGGACTTCCACGTTATAACAGGTACTTGTCACCGTTACCACGAACCGAAGACGATGGCGATGTATGACGATGGTCACTGATGTGACGCCGCGAAGCGGCGTGAAAATATTAATTTTAAGTCTTGGAAAACGAAATTTAAATATTGGAACCAGACTCAGGTAACCCCTCTTTCTGGTTGCACATCTCGGTATGATTAAAAATATTGAAATTAAGGTAGTTTTTAATATACATATTCTTCGGATAGTAAATCACGATTACCGGTGGCAGTCAGCGCTCAATAGTACATATGATAATAATAACTGTATACATGCGTACCGAACTTAACAAACAACTGGTAACAGTGCAAATGGTTTGAAAGTAGCAAGAGGCAGAACGACTTTTCCGCACATAAATGGTCCCTGCGGATCTGGAGGAGCCTGGGGGAGATGGCTTGGGGAGATGGTCCTGGCCTGGTCCCACTATTAACTCTTCAATCTAGCAAGTTGGGCACCGCTGGAGCAGCTTCCGGGTGCCGATGTCCGCTTCTTTGCGTTCGCGTCGCCTTTTTTTCAGAACTCGGCAGACTAGCTAAACATGTAGCATGCTTGAAAGTTAATATTTTATGAAGGGAGTGGACCCTGGGGCTAGCAATTAGGTACCGCCAAGGAGAGACTGCCAGACACTTAATGCATTCATTTTCCCATTTTCCAAATTTGTATAAGGAATTGCGTATTTTGTATCATGCCGCGAAGCGGCGCGAAATGTCCAAGTTTTGCACTGTGGATAGCTGGATTTTGACTGCTGCAAAGGCAATTTTTACAACTGTACGTCCGACCGTTGGGGGGTGGGAATCATAGTTTCAGGATCTTTGGAGGGGGCTATGGCCCCCTGGATCCGCCCCTGGTAGTATGACATGCGCATTGTAAGACATCAGTAAGAGAGTCAGTTTTAGTTTTCCAATTGGCTGTTCAATCGCTATTACCCCCTCCCGAAGGGTCCATTACCCCAAGTGAACACTTACCCCCTCTCTGAGAGTCACTGATATAAAGTCCCTGGTTAACACGGTATTTGGTGCCGCAGTATACAAACACACAAAGGCGCATTGCGCAGAGGACGTGAATGAGATAGGTATGTGCATTGTGCATATATATATATATATATATATATATATATATATATATATATATATATATATATATATATATATACTTCCCTACCAGAAGTACACAGTAACCATGAGCAACCAATAGTCTCCAGGTCATGCATGAGCCAACAGACAGCATCTGGGTGACTTACCACGGAGAAGTCGAGCACCTTCATGATCCAGAGTGTGAGCGCCAGGTTGATGATAACCATGAGCAGCAGCACCAGCAGCAGTCCGTACAGGCACCGCTTCCGCCAGCCGAAGATGCCGATCTTGTAGCTGCGGATGTAGAGGTAGGGGTCCGCCTGGCCCTGGCCCTCACCCATCGTGGCTGCTGGTCACTGTCACCTGTCAAGGAGGGCAGAGTAGTAACTAGTAGGTGATGTAGATGATGTAGATGATGTAGCTGATGTATATGAAGGTAACGAAACATCGATGTGAGTAGCATCAATATGCGTGTTAAGCCTTAAAATTTAAACGTCATGGAATTGTATTTTTGGAAATAGTATCGAGGGATGTTATTAAATGCAAAACATGCAAAGAAATCTGGGATGCACGAAATCGTGTATCAAAATGGTGGTTAACTTTCTATGGACAGTGATTCTCAAATAAGGGGTAATTACCCCACTTGGGGTAATGAAACCTTAAGGCGGGATAATGGCGATTAATCAGCTATGCGAGGAATTATAGCTGATTCGTTTGATGATGACACACAATGCACATGCATCTATTCCAGCTTGTTTCACCGTCACCACATTATCGCAAAATACATACAACTATTAATGCCAAGTGATGCTCTGCTTTGTGCCACGGTTTACGTGTTGTTAAACGCTAGAGCAATAGGACGCATGTCTACTTATGTATATTATTGTCCCTAGATGGCACTAGTAGCAAACGCCTGAAGTTATGCTGCACCGCATAGCTTGAAGCTGAGAACTGCGGCTTGGGGAATGCGGGAGGGGTAATTCTGGTCATCAAAAGGGGTTAATCATACCTTCGTCGAATAAAACCACTATTCTAGATCGTGATATCAGTAGACGGTTGAGGTGTCAAAAGAACTGCACTATATCAACAATTAACAAATCAGTTGGAATCAATGACGGAGACAGAACACGGTTTCAGTTGAAGCGTTGGCTACTGG
>JAXIVJ010002600.1:97500-106705 GCA_036785665.1 Chirona hameri
ATCTGGAGAAACTAAGTCATGGGTCAATTCAGAAAATTATGTTCTATAGACCAGTGTCAATAACCCCAAATAAGCGATGTGGGTAGGCACACTCCCTTTAACCCTCGCCCGGGTAGGGCAAAATCACTACGTGTTCGGGTAAGGGGGGTTGGTACGACCCTTAGCGTTTCGCCCCTAATTAAGCTAGAGCTTCGATTCAAAGACGAGCGCATTGCTTGTGGCGAGAGGAACCCGTTGATATCCGACTTTTAGGTATTGGGTCATTAGGTCAATGACCATGACCATGTCAATGACCAAAAAGTCATCAAAATTGTAAATGCGTATACATTTTATTTTATCGAGCTAGAATCGTGAATGAGCATATCATAATGCTTAATAGGTGCCAAATTCGTAATCAGCGTCACAAAATGTCCTAAAAACTGCCAAATTCCAAAAAGGTCATGTCAGGTCATTTGAGGTCAGTGACCTAGGTTGACCTGTGGAAGCGCATGACCCAATTGGAACATATAATTATGTAAAATGGATCCCAAATTTGAAATCAGCGTCACACAATGTCCTAGAAACCGCCAGAAGCCCAAACAAGTCATCTGAGGTCATCGGAGTTCAATTACCTCAGTTGACCTCTGAAAAGGTCAAATGAGGTCACAATCTCAGTGGAAACCACAACTGTCACCTGGAAACACCTGTGCATATGCTCCTGAACAACAAACACTCGGAAACTGCACAAGTTGCAAGCATCGATACTGCGGGACGCCAGTTGCGCCTGACATGACCTTGAGAAACAGGTCATAGGTCACGGGTCATGTGGGTTAGAAATTCAAAATTTTCAGAGTATGTGATTTTTTTTTTCCTCAAAAGTAGGGTACTGAAAATATAATTGGAATCGGTTGGAAATTACGCGAGTTATTCCAGAAAAACCGAGGGGGGGGCATCCCCCTACCCGGGCGAGGGTTAAGGAAGTGGACGCTTTTAACAGTTCCTTCTTACGACGTCTCTGATTAAATGGGGTGTGATCTGCAGACTTCGTTCAATATCCAGTTTAATCATTTTTACTTGACATTTTGACTTTTACTGATCCTCATGATATTGTTATTCGCTCTCATTTGTCTTCCTAGACGTTGATTGAATCATATTACCAGTCAAGATATTTGAAGAAAAATCATATTTTATGTATGTATTTATTGCCATTTATTTAGTCGATTTGCTTTTCGTGTCAAAATAGAATGATACGTTAACACGCGCCCTGGATGGCCTCTGATAATTACACGCCCTGGAGGGGGGGGGGGGGGGGGCGGATTTCGCCCTCCTCCCTATCATCTCTAAAACCACGCAACGTATCGACAAGCGAAAAACGATGTTAGATAGCTCGAGACAAGCTCTTTCGGAAGTATCGTTCATTTTTTTATCGGGTCAATATTGAGGTTACCATCAAGGGTCAGATTTTCAAGTTTTCAAGACTTCGCTTCGAACACCCCCAAGTATCCCTAGAACTATGATAGTTACCAGAAAACGGAAAAAGCAATCGAAACCCATTAAAAATGCAATCGATATAGGTGTCCTCAGATTTGGCCTCAGGTCAATAGTTCAGGCTCCAGAGGTCATATGTCAAAAAGGTGATTTTTTTTTGCAAAACTGTTTTTCGCAAATACCTTTTTTGATCTAATAAAGATAAAAAGATAATAGTGTTTACACCATTGCGTTTGTCTCGTCAAGTCGCTTCGAATCATATTCATGGTGACCGGGTTAGGTCACCTGAGAAATTTGACCTCAGGTCAAGGTCTAGTGGTGACTCAAGTTGGTCATGTTGCATATTGGGAGACGTGTCTTGACGAGAAAAACACATTGGTACCATTTTCTCTTCTCTATCTAAATTATGTCGATAGTTATTGACAAAACAGTATTGGCGGTCACGAAATTGGCCTGACCTTAGGTCACCGATATTATAAATACGAGATAACAAAATTGTTGGTATCTATGACCTTATGAAGTCCTGCAAGATTGAAACCCATCGGCGTAAAACTGTGGCTGTGGTACTACTGCAAACGTTTTGGAGTTGAGGTCATCACGTGACCTGGTCTGGTGACCTGACCTGAGATGACCCGAGACCAAGAATTTTACATAATGTGGGAAGTTCATTTCTGAACAGGTGTGCAAAAAACGGCGGCGATGCGCGCTGCCGTTTTTACGCTATCCTCGAAAAACCGGAGGGGTGGGCTGATTTCGCCCCCCGCCCTCCAGGCGCGTGTTAAGGTTAAAGCCAACTGTCTAGTCGTGAACACTGTACCATGGTGTAACACAGTGTTTCTCAACGTCCGGGTATGGTTCCTCGTATTGATCACCAGAACGACTTGTTATCCCCTGCCCCATAGTGCAGACTGCAGACTGTAGCTCTCGCTTCAAGCTATGCGGTACAGCATAACTTCAGGCGTTTGCTACTAGTGCCATCTAGGAGCAGGAATATAAGTAGACCTGTGTGCTGTCGTTCCAGTTTAATCCAGTTAATTCCTGTTCTAAAACAGTGGTTCTCGGCGTATAACAACACAAACCGTAGCGCAAAGCTGATAATCATTTAACATGAATTGGTTTTGATGCACGTGGTGATAATGTGGGGACAGTGAAACATAGACTGCGATAGGTGTACGCGCGTGCGCCGTGCGCCAACATCAAACGAATCAGCTAGCTGCTCATTCGCCATTTCCTCGGCCAATGGCTCCATTACTCCCTATTTGAGAATCACCGGTGTAACAGAATGGCTGGATATTCAATTGTAATTGATGCAGATATTGTGAGAGCCGTACAACTATCTCTCTGCACCACGCATAAAACTAGTTAGCACAGTGTTTATGTGTTTGTGATTTTGATGTTTGACCAGAGGCGGAGGCGTCAACTGGCCACAAAGAATATTGCGTGTTGGCTGACAACGTTAGTGAGATCCCTGACCCTCGTACCGGTCACCGTTTAACGCGTGTCCCTCTTCCCAAGCTCTTTTGTCGTGGCCGAGGGCTGGCTTTGTACACCGGGCGCCGAATACGCCCACCGCGCCGGGTACGTCGCGCGCGCGTCTCATTCGGTGGGCCGTTATTCCGCGCAGTGCCGGCCACCGATGGTCAGATATGAAATGTAAATTAGGTTTCGAGCCAGACAAATGACCGAGAGCGTGTGCTATCTTCTTGAAGCAGTTCTCGGGCGTCCGAGAGAAAACTCTAAATATTGAGCGGGTGACTGTGGGGTCATGTCGCGCGCTGGGTATATGCACCCATCAGGCCGGTGGTCCCGGAGATTTCCGCACTGCACGTGACACGGTTTGTAATGTCGCCTGCAGCACCCGTCGGGTTACTCGATTGGTATGACAGCTTGGTCGGTGGCGGATATGGGTCTATCCGTGTCGACAAATCTGCAATTTGATCCCGGTATCAGTCCGTGGAGAACATCACGGCCTACGCATATTTACCAACTGAGTTTATGTCGGTATGCTCAGCACAGCATCGCCATCGGCACAGCAGACACATATATCATACATATCATAGACACAGCATCGACGATGGCAATCATTTTAATTTTAGGTGCCTGCAACTGTCGGTTATAGGGCCCAACAGGAGCAAAGGGCGATGCCAGGAGCACGTTCTTCACGGTAATATCTGCGTCATTAGTACACCAGGAATATTCCGAAGTATAGCAGCAGTCATTTAATACGATCGTCCTTGCTATCAGATGTGTGCGCGTCTATTGCCTCATCCCAGTTTTCTGCCGCTTGCTCGTCGGTGAACTTTGGTTGGAGCTCGGCCAAGTAAAACAGCGTTTGTTATACTGTTTGGATGAAGTGGAAGCTGAACTCGGCGGCCCTGGATCGTCAACCAGTGGTGCAATCATGTGGTGCAACGTGGGCATTTTACCTGCCAGCTCCGGGTCCTGAGAGGGAGCCAGGGTAACTGGCGAAAACAGAAGTCTGGCATTCTCTGCTTCCTCAGCTAGTTTGGTTTGGTCATTTGCCAAATCATCAATCTAACCAGCCAAACACATTTCCGCACACGTACTATTCAGCAAATAGGCCGGCCGAACTTGCCGTCTCATTTCGCCGAGGACAAGTTGACGGAATTCAGCACTCAGGCGCAGTCCCTGACGAGATCTCAAGTCGCGCGCTCCCCCAATGACGTCACAAAAGAGGTCATCACCGCTGGCTAGTCAGCCTGCTCTCTGTCATCTCCATCAGCGGACAAGTTGTGGCCGGTGATTTTTGGGAGGCAATTTCCTGAGAGCGGGCGGTGTAATGTGGTGTAATGTGATATCGGGACGCGGCGTAATCGGCCGGGCGGCGGCAAGTCGGGCAGAGTTTAATGGCGGCAATGATCGCTCTCGGTCCGGCCATTAGCCGGTGTCGCGAGGCGTCTGGTGCCGCTCCAGCGCAGATGTCGTCACGGACCAGTCAGTGGGGACCGGCGGCTGACAGGTGTCAGGTGGGACGCACACCGCGATGACATGTGAAGGCAGGGACGCATCAGGGCAGGGACAGGAGTCAAGTGGTGCGCACACCTCAAACATTTTGAAAACTATATCCTTTTACATTCGTCCGGCTGTCGCCAGTGAATTAGTTATTCGTCTTTATCACAAAGATCATTATCAACATCATCATCAATCTGGCGTATTACTTCATATAACTCGCAACCAACACGTGTTACATTACACTAAAGCGTAACTTAACACGCGCACTGGAGCGGGGGGGGGGGGAGTGGCGAAATCCGCCCACCCCTGCTGTTTTTTTTGTATTGTTATATCTCCTGATTTTACCGGTCGATATACATCATGTATTGTGTACCTGCTAACAAATAAATGGCGCGTCGTGTAAAGCAAGAAGAAGAACAAAATCAGCTGAAAACTTTTTGAGTTATAGACCATCAAAGTTAAAAATAAAAATGTCTCCAAAATGACCGCAGTGAAATGTTGATATGTAAATGACCTGAGGTCAAATGCAACTTCCATCGTACCTATTGTATCATTAGACTTTCCAACAAATCACTAAACCCATTTCGGAGTATATACATGTAATCACCGCGTTCCATAACAATGTCAAGCCAAGGAGCGCATAACAAGCAAAATGTAGCATATTTGACTTCATTTGACCTTGAAGATACTGACTTAGGATCATTAAATTTGCACAAAACAGAGATCACCACAGCACCTTTCTATGCTACAAATTTCGTTATGGTGGCTCTTATGGGGGCCGAGATCTGCCCCCCCCCCCAGATCTCGGGGTGGGCTGGGGGGTGGAATCTCCCCGCCCCCTCTAGTGCGTGTAGTTATCAGAGGTCCTCCAGTGCGCGTGTTAACTATCCCACTACGCCTGTACATAATCGCCACGGGCCAAATCGACAATAAACTCTACGCAATTTTAACACCTTTGCCTCTTCACGTCAGTCGTGAGTCTCGCTTTCGAATAAAAAGAACCTTACATTAAGTACAAAGGCATGAATAGCGTGGCTACGTGCCTCGCTAGACAAGTAGCTGCCCTGCGCCGCTCCGGGCCAGAAGGGACTACACTCGGTTGCACAGCTCTAGGAGTATGTCACTGACTTATGCATGGGCCCCGTCTCGGGAGGCATTTCGCCATCGGTCTGCAATTCGAGGACCGACTCGTCAAAGGCCTCCCGCTGGAATTTAATTTGCTTCCACTACATCATTCCGGGTGTCTTAACTTGTCTCGGCTTTAGTTCAGAGGACAGTAGTATGTCGCGGATTGGAGTCATGACATAGTTTCCGGAGACTTGGCGAAAAAGGGCGACGTGATTGTGCTGAGATGTCCGGGCAGCTTGCGCTGGCAACTACCGATCGATTTTCACACAAAGCAATGGATACTGGAGATTAAATGAAGACCGTAGCGTTCCTTAGTTATGTTCAATATTTAAGCAAAAGTTGAGGAAATTTTTAAGCATCCGTTTGACGTTTCATTTAAAACTGTTATTTGTTTCTAACCCAAACAATATATTTAGAAACTTGGGTGCGTCGGTTTCATATTTTTTGCTTTGAAATATGCATTGTTGCATTGGATTCGTCCATTAGCTACGGTAAAACTAAAATGTATTGTACGGGTAACCAAGACTACTGCCGGAATGTAAAAAGTGTAGCCATCTACTTGAACGATAAAAAGCGGAAAACTTAATCTTACTCTTTCTCTCAGTATCGTTTTGGAACGCCCACTATAATTTATTTCACTGATCATAATTATTGCAAACGAAAAATGCTCTTTCACGTAAATGTGGGGCGTACTTCTTGCCTAAATTGTAACAGAATATGACGCAGTTTTTTTTCCTTCTGAAGACCTACGGGTCACGGGCAAACCACGCCCGTGCAAACAACGGTAAGGTACTTACAATCATAATGCATGCCGATTTAACAAGCTTGTCAACAGACCACTCGGATGGAGGCCAGGCCTTTGCCGGTACGTGGCTGACAATCCGGCGCTGAAGTCCACTCGTCTCCTCCGCTCGTACCCGTGCGGCTGGGGGGGGGGGGGAGGAGGGGAGGAGGGGAGGAGGGAGGGGAGGATCGCTTTACGCTCGGCTCTGAAGTGGCCCTGTTCGCCGGCAGCCGATCTCTGACCTATGACGGCGACCGATTGTTCCCGCGGGTGGTCGTAAAGCGGGCCGGATTCTGCCGCGCTGACAGACGTCCGGACATTAAATACCTCACCGCCGCTCTCCCTCGCTCTTCCCCTCCCCGGAGGAGGCCGTCACTCCCTCTCCTCCCTCCCCAGCTCGGATCAGACGCTGCTGAGGTGAGGTAACAATCTGATTCGGCAGCGCGTGGCGGGCAGACGCGCCGGTGTTGTTTCGCGTATTGACGGAGAGACGGGGGGGGGGGGCTCGTGTGCCCGAACAATGCCGGGCCGCAGGGAGGGCTGCAGCCTTCACAACATCACAGGCCTTCAGGCATTGTCGAGACACCGCTAACAATTCTAAAGCAGGCGGAGACGTCGTTGTTCGTAACGGAATTCTCTCAGACGTAAAGAACACCTTGTAGTGCATGCTTGTTGTAAATCGCCTTCGGCTCGGTTTCGATATACATTGTTGTGGAATTTTTGCAGCGAAAACATTCCTGAACATATATTTACAATCATTATGATTTCTTTAAGTCATATGTCACACTAACAATTATTATACCATCGAAACCTCGCCACCAACTGGTCATGTTCGACTGCGGAGGGAGTTGCCGATCTGATGTCGGCCCGTCTTGGTAGGACTGCTCCCTGTGATTTACTGTCGGCGTTATCCAAATTTGAGCCGCTGATGTAGAGGGTATAAAGCCGGCGCCGATGTGTCAGCGGCACTCTACATGCATGGCGCGATGTCACGGATTAATAAAATATGAGCGCAGGCCGTTATTCGGCGAGTGTGGGGCGGCGCCGCCAGATCCGAACTGCCGTTAACGTGAGACTTATCATTGTAGGATGTCAGTCGCGACTGGCAGAGCGATCCGGCGAGGGACAGAGGCAGAGAGTAGTCCCGCTGTCTGGGAGGGGACAGAGGCAGAGCGCAGTCCCGCTGTCCGGGAGGGGACAGAGGCAGAGAGTAGTCCAGCTCTCCGAGAGGGGACAGAGACAGAGAGCAGTCCCGCTGTCCGGGAGGTACAGAGGCAGAGAGCAGTCCCGCTGTCCGGGAGGAGACAGAGGCAGAGAGCAGTCTTGCTGCCCGGGAGGGGACAGAGGCAGAGAGCAGTCACGCTGTCCGGGAGGGGACAGAGGCAGAGAGCAGTCCCGCTGTCCGGGAGGTACAGAGGCAGAGAGCAGTCCCGCTGTCCGGGAGGAGACAGAGGCAGAGAGCAGTCCCGCTGTCCGGGAGGTACAGAGGCAGAGAGCAGTCCCGCTGTCCGGGAGGAGACAGAGGCAGAGAGCAGTCCCGCTGTCAGGGAGGGGACAGAGACAGAGAGCAGTCCCGCTGTCCGGGAGGGGACAGAGGCAGAGAGCAGTCCTGCTGTCCGGGGGGGGGGGGGACAGAGGCAGAGAGCAGTCCCGCTGTCCGGGAGGAGACAGAGGCAGTGAGCAGTCCCGCTGTCCGGGAGGGGACAGAGGCAGAGAGCAGTCCCGCTGTCCGGGAGGGGACAGAGGCAGAGAGCAGTCCCGCTGTCCGGGAGGGGACAGAGACAGAGAGCAGTCCCGCTGTCCGGGAGGGGACAGAGGCAGAGAGCAGTCCCGCTGTCCGGGAGGGGACAGAGGCAAATAGCAGTCCCGCTGTCCAGGAGGGGACAGAGGCAGAGAGCAGTCCCGCTGTCCGGGAGGGGACAGAGGCAGAGAGCAGTCCCGCTGTCCGGGAGGGGACAGAGGCAGAGAGCAGGCCCGCTGTCCGGGAGGGTACAGAGGCAGAGAGCAGTCCCGCTGTCCGGGAGGGGACAGAGGCAGAGAGCAGTCCCGCTGTCCGGGAGGGGACAGAGGCAGAGAGCAGTCCCGCTGTCCGGGAGGGGACAGAGGCAGAGAGCAGGCCCGCTGTCTGGGAGGGTACAGAGGCAGAGAGCAGTCCCGCTGTCCGGGAGGGGACAGAGGCAGAGAGCAGTCCCGCTGTCCGGGAGGGGACAGAGCCAGAGAGCAGTCCCGCTGTCCGGGAGGAGACAGAGGCAGAGAGCAGTCCCGCTCCCGCTGTCCGGGAGGGGACAGAGGCAGAGAGCAGTCCCGCTGTCCTGGAGGGGACAGAGGCAGAGAGCAGGCCCGCTGTCCGGGAGGGTACAGAGGCAGAGAGCAGTCCCGCTGTCCGGGAGGGGACAGAGGCAGATAATAGTCCCGCTGTCCGGGAGGGGACAGAGGCAGAGAGCAGGCCCGCTGTCCGGGAGGGGACAGAGGCAGAGAGCAGGCCCGCTGTCCGGGAGGGTACAGAGGCAGAGAGCAGTCCCGCTGTCCGGGAGGGGACAGAGTCAGAGAGCAGTCCCGCTGCCCGGGAGGGGACAGAGGAGATCAGTCCCACTGGGGAGGGTTTGGGAGGGGACAGAGGCAGAGAGCAGTTCCGATGTCCAGGAGGGGACAGAGGAGAGCAGTCCCACTGGGAGGGTTCGGGAGGGGACATAGACAGAGAGCAGTCCCGCTGTCCGGGAGGGGACAGGGGAAGAGAGCATTCGTGCTGGGGAGGGTTCGGGAGGGGACAGAGGCAGAGAGTAGTCCCGCTGTCCGGGAGGGAACAGAGGCAGAGAGCAGTCAGTCCCGCTGTCCGGGAGGGAACAGAGGCAG
>JAXIVJ010002601.1:0-2500 GCA_036785665.1 Chirona hameri
TCACCATTCGATCCATCCGGCGTGATCCAAAACGGTGCCGTTTTGGCTTTTATACAGATTGGTCCACTCTAAGTGGACCAAATTGGACCAAATATTTTAGTAAAAATTTGCAGACGACCCCATGCTCCGAAACTATGAGACCGATCTAGGTGATTTCTTCACCATTCGATCTGGCATGGTATGAAACAGGCTGGTAATTGATTCACCTTTTTGGAAGGATTCAATCACGATTCATTTTGGAATAGTAATTATTCAGTCACCGTTTGATTCATGTATAACCATTTTGAGAAATGATTCTTTCCGATTCCAAGAATTAAAGTATTTTTTGATCAAATCACGTTTGACTCACCATTGAAATAGCATTGCACAGTCTTTTTGATTAAATCAGCCTTGTTTCTATGCGGGTTTTGATTCAATCATGATTCATGAATAAAGACAAATCCGGTGGTGAATCGATTCTTCTTTGATTCAAGGGATTTTGATTGAATGATTCCAATCGATTCAATCAGAGTCGAATCAATAACCAGTCTGGTCTGCAACGGTGCCGTTTTGGTTTTTATAGTTTGGTTCACTCTAAGTGGACCAAATTTGGCCCAAACCACCAAAACCCGTTGCAGACGAGCCCATGCTCCGAAACTTTGGGACCGATCTGGATGATTTGTTCACCATTCGATCCGGCGTAGTCCAAAACGGTGCCGTTTTGGCTTTTATACAGATTGGTTCACTCTAAGTGAACCAAATTGAACCAAAACCACCAAAAACCGTTGCAGACGAGACCATGCTCCGAAACTATGGGACTGATCTGGGTGATTTATTTACCATTTGATCCGGCGTGGTCTGAAACAGTCCCGTTTTGGCTTTTATACAGATTGGTCCACTCTAAGTTGATCAAATTGGACCAGAACTTGTGGTACAAATTTGCAGACGAGCCCATGCTCCGAAGCTACGGGACCGATCTAGGTGATTTCTTCACCATTCGATCCTGCGTGGTCTGAAACGGTGCCGTGTTGGCTTTTATACAGATTGGTCCACTCTAAGTGGACCAAATTGGACCAAAACCACCAACGGTTCGTCTGCAACGATTTTTGGGGTTGTGGTCCAATTTGGTTCACTTAAAGTGGACCAATCTGTATACAAACCAAAACGGCGCCGTTTTGGACCACGCCAGATGGAATGGTGAATAAATCGCCCAGATCGGTCCCATTGTTTCGGAGCATGGGCTCGTCTGCAACGTTTTTTGGTGGTTTTGGTCCAATTTGGTACACTTACAGTGTACCAATCTGTATAAAAGCCAAAGCTGATCCGTTTCAGACCACGCCGGATCGAATGATGAATAAATCACCCTGATCGGTCCCATAGTTTCTGAGCATGGACTCGTCTGCAACGGTTTTTGGTCCAATCTTTATAAAAGCCAAATCGGCACCGTTTCAGAGCACGCCGGATTGAATGGTGAAGAAATCACCCAGATCGGTCCCATAGTTTCGGAGCATGGGCTAACGTCTTCAAATTTGTACTAAAATTGTTGGTCCAATTTGGTCCACAGAGTATTGTTTAATAATTCATATTGCTAAAACTTATATTTTGGAGCTTGCTTTTGCTCCCCAGAGGAGGCTGCGGACTCGTTCCTGAGTCTGTTGGGCCAAGACACTCTACTGCATCAGACAGAATCGGCTTCAACGAACTCAAACATCCAGACGATGGAGCCGGAAGCCTGGTACGCGGTTACATCGAAGGCCACGAGGTCGCCCGGTCAACTGAGCTCGTGGAGGCGATCCTGCTTCTATGAGTATCTATGCTTGTCTTCCATCAAAAGACGTCGACGGTGAAGAACCAGATGTGGGTACTGTGTTGATATGTATACAAGATATCCCCAGAAACGCGGTCAAACCCACAGACAAAATCTGTGATACAGGAACTCACCGGCGGAAGCCCGTAAGATGTGTCGGGTTCATGCGTGATGCGTGGTGTGATGTTCATTGGTGTTGTGCTGTTCATACGTTTTCACCGTTTGGAGGAGCCGCCGTCAGCGAGTTAGGCTGGTCACTTATCAGTCACGTTTTGTTCGTTCTTGTGCGAGATAACTTGCGATAGACCTTCTTGTACACGTTGTTTTTCACCTTTTGTAGGCGAGACGAACGTCAGCGAGACAGGTCGCTCGACATTTATTGTTCATGTTATGTTTTTCTGTACAAAGTAACTTGCAATATACCTTTTTATATCACTGGATTGTAACAGTAATCGTGTCGAACGGAGTGCTATATCCACTATATATATAGTTCAAAATCGTATAAAGAAGAGAAACATTTTTACATGTTTTTCTGACTTCGAAGATTTCCACTGGGCTGTCGCTCGGAAGTAGGAGGAGCTTGTTTGTTTGTGTGTGTGTGTGTGTGTGTGTGTGTGTGTGTGTGTGTGTGTGTAGGTGTGTGTGTGTGTGTGTGTGTGTGTGTGTGTGTGTGTGTGTGTGTGTGTGTGTGTGTGTGTGTGTGTGTGTGTGTGT
>JAXIVJ010002601.1:5000-7500 GCA_036785665.1 Chirona hameri
ATATATTAATATTTTGATATTGATTTATATTTTCATTTATATATAATTACATGGTTTTCAAAGGATTTGTACTTATATTTATATTTTCTTGGAATGATTCACGCGGCGCCGGCATTCCAAGGCCGACAATGTAAACAAACAATCTCGTCGCCGGCTTTACCGTGCCTGGTGTAATGTCATGGCTGTTAGCTACTACCTATGAAACCTAAGTGGTTTCCTGTTGTTTTTTATGATTGACGTTAAAATTTAGATTGTTTTATTCGCTAAGGTAATTGTTAAGCGAATGCCTTCAGCGCCAGAGCAAGAGTCAATCGCCGGTGACTTTGCAAGTGAAGTTCACGTTCGCCATTGTGCGACACGAACGCGGACCGACTTGCCATCAGTCCGAAGTACGGCCTTGGTCCGAAGTATGAAAACAAAAGGCTATGAAGATAAACTGCGGAAAACATTTGCTGAAGAAACAGCGTGGTGGCGTCGGGTAACAAGCTGTGTAGTGTGGAGATATGCGTGTGTTTTATCTTAACTATGACTGCGACAGCAGTTTAACAGAGGATAGCAGATCGAAACAAAAATCATATTCGAGCGAGATGCTGAGCGTTTTTGTAACTTGAAAATAAATATTCTTTGAAGATATCTTCCGTGTGTATCATGCTCTGACAAATATGTGTTGGTGACCGCAGCCTGTCGCGATTAGCACATCAATTAAGATACAATTTTCTTGTGTGAGTTTTGTGGCAGACGCACACTATTCTCCGCAATATTTCGTTTCCAACATCATATTGGAATAATTGAGAGCTAGGTAGTTACGTTGTTTTCATTTGATGATTCTGCTCCCATGGAAATGTAGGCTCATCAGGTTGATTTGGATTATTTATTAAATAAGCAGCCGGACCGCGGTTGCTGTGATAGCGTAAGTGATAGAGCGCTGGGACTTACATCCGGTGGTCGAGGGTTCGAGTCTCGTCCGCTCCGCTTTTCTAGATATGCGGTTAAATACATACACAGTGAAAGACAAGCTTTTATTACGACCAACATACGAAATACCGTCCTGTCTATATCTACCGTCCTTTCTATGCAATTTCTTAGTAAGTATATCTCACCTAAATAGTTATCCGCAGACAAATCTGCATCACCGTTTGAACGTGGTTGAAAACGCGTTTTCTACTAATAGGCCCAACATGGCCTCACCAGCTTCAACTTCACCTTCCATTCTCCAGAACAACGATGCTCAAAACAGATGCCAGCAAAAACACCAACAGGAATAGTTGAAAATGCAAAACAAAACGAACGACACAACAATGAATAATAAAACAATAAATATGCCACTAAAATTCGCTGACCAATCTATCCGTTGATGATTCAATAGCAATATAACCCGCACTGAGCTTGGCGCTGAGGATCCAAAGTATGCCACTAAAACTGGCATACTTTGAATGTAAGCAAACACGGCAATCAGCTGGCTAAAGAAGTAGATCGGCCGGTCGAAATGGAATATATTCCAAAAATGCCGTACTTTGGGTGTCATACTTTGGATGGCATAAGTATTCCAGTACGGCATTTGGTGAAACAGAATATGTCATAGTATGACAAAAGTGAATATGTACGGCACCGAAAAGGAATATATTCACTTGGTGAAACAGGGCCCTGGAGGGTTTATTTTGCCCCCTCAGGATCGGCAGCAATTAATGGATTTTTGCCCGCTGTATCGCGCACGTGACCTACGATTATCAAGTCTGTGTCACCAACCTTCGTGACCTCAGGAGGCAAAAAAGAACAAAATGATGGCGCCCACTTTTTGGCACTTGGCACGTGCCACGTGCCATCAATTGACCCGAAAATGGTACCATCATCTGTCCGCCGTTTTGCCGCATCCAACGGTGCCACCCGTGTCGAAATCGGCCAAGCCGTTTGGGCTCCACGTGTCAATATGCTCCGTTGGACAGACACACACACACACACACACACACACACACACACACACACACACACACACACACACACACACACACACACAAATAAGCTCCTCCCACTTTCCGAGCGACGGCCCGGTGGGAATCTTCGAACTCAGAAAAACATGTAAACATGTTTCTCTTCTTTCTACGATTTTGAACTAAAGGCCGGCAATGCGATCGGGGCATTGCCTTGGGGTCAAAATCGTACGATTATTCTGTAGTTTGGCCCCAGCCGGCCAGGCCACCGCTGACTGGCCGTTGCGGTGACCTCAGACTGTGACGTCACCACAAACCGCCACTGTGCGACGTGCCGGCCGGCTCTCAGTACTGTGCGGCGCAGTATCCTGTTATGCGGCACAGTATCCACGGCCGGCCGGCACCAGCTGACGGCGGAGGCCCGCTCCTTCAAAATGGTAACTTGGTTTTACCCCCCTGGAGGGTTTATTTTGCCCCCTCAGTATCGGCAGCCATCAATGAATTTTGGGCCGCTGTATCGCGCATGTGACCTGCGAGTATCAAGTCGGCGTCACCAACCGTGTGACCTGAGG
>JAXIVJ010002601.1:10000-15000 GCA_036785665.1 Chirona hameri
GCGTGTGCGTGTGTGTGTGTGTGTGTGTGTGTGTGTGTGTGTCTGTGTCCAAAGGAGCATATTGGCGCGTGGAGCCCAAACGGCTGGGTTGATTTCGACACGGGTGGCACCGTTCGATGCGGCAAAACGAGGGACAGATGATGGTATCATTTTGGGTCAATCGATGGCACGTGGCACGTGCCAACTGCCAAAACGTGGGCGCCATAATTTTTTATTTTTTCGCCTCCTCAGGTCACACAGTTGGTGACACAGACTTGCTACTCGCAGGTCACGTGCGCGATACAGCGGCCCAAAATCCATTAATGACCGCCGATCCTGAGGGGGTCAAAATAAACCCCCAGGGGGTAAAACCAAATCACGATTTTGACCCCAAGGCAATGCCCCGATCGCATTGCCGGCCTCTAGTTGAGGAAATGGGGGAGTTACTTGGGATTAATGGGGGAGCAATTCTGGTGTGTAACCGGAGTAGCTATGGAGTAAGGGGGTGGACAAATATACAAATCCCGACATACTCCCTTGGGGGAGTAAAAAGTTTTATCAGTGAACATCACTCGAGCTTTGTCAAACCGAGTTGTCGGTCAAGTAAGGAAGCAATGTCATGACAGGGGAATCATGGTGTGTTTTGGGGGTTTAGGGCGCCGCAACTCCGGAATTATGTGGCGCTCACATGGCAATAATGTGCGTTACTGTAATAAACTTATATTGAAAATATGTGTGAAAATTATCCACTATTTTTTTTTTAAATGGCAAGGCGCAGTTTAACGTAACCAGTTTGCTACGAACGTAAAATATGCCGATAAGACACGGCACAGGCTTTTTAATTTATTCAATATTTACGATATCATCTTCAAAATATAAGATAGCGAATGGAGCTTCAAGATAAATGTCATCCCATGCTCAAAAGACGCCTTGAAGACAAAGCTGCAATTTAATAATCAATTATGCCAATTTTCGAGTGTGAAGTGGAACTCCGTCCCCAGCTCATATTTGTCATCAGATAATGTATAAATGTGTGAACTTGTGTGGCAAGAAGCCATTCGATTATAGTCATTTAATTTGAATAATTGTGGAAGAACGAAATAAAAAAAAAATGTTCCAAGCAGCCAATCAATTGCTTGCCGCTAAAACGTCACAAAATATTGGGATGGCATATAACATTTTTGTCTTGTTTGTTTTCATGCAACATGTTTACGGGCTGCGGTAAACGTTACCAAGTGAAGAAGGAAGTTGTTGCCACATCTAAAACCCCATCAGGTTTATTTTTGTGAATACAATTTTTTTATTTTTTATTTTAAATAATAAATTTAGTCCGAATGTTTTTGTATGGATGGATTTCCGAGGTCAGAACCCACGCTAAGCATAGCTTGTTGCGCAGGCCCTGACCTCACCACCCGATTGCGCAATTCCTGTTGGCCGGCAGAATTTAGATGCACAAATGCACAATACTTCGATGAAATTCTGACTGCAAAGTTTGTTTCCGTAGTTATGTATGATCTTGTTTCCGTAGTTATGTATGATCTTGTGTCCGTAATTATGTATGATCTTGTTTCCGTAATTATGTATGATCTTGTTTCCGTAGTTATGTATGATCTTGTTTCCGTAATTATGTATGATCTTGTTTCCGTAATTATGTATGATCTTGTTTCCGTAATTATGTATGATATTGTGTCCGTAATTATGTATGATCTTGTTTCCGTAGTTATGTATGATCTTGTTTCCGTAATTATGTATGATCTTGTTTCCGTAATTATGTATGATCTTGTGTCCGTAATTATGTATGATCTTGTTTCCGTAATTATGTATGATCTTGTTTCCGTAGTTATGTATGATCTTGTTTCCGTAATTATGTATGATCTTGTTAAGGTATGACAATAATACAGCTACATTGGGCATTTCCGCTGTTTGAAGTCTTAATGCCAGTTCAACACAATACCTTAGATGTTTCGAAAATGCATTCTATGAAGAAAAACAGTTTTGTGTGCACGTCAGTTAAAAAAAAACATCCCTCAAATCGGTATGATCAATAAAGAACTCTGTTCGAAAGTGACAAATGGTTTCCACCAAATCCATTGGCCGGACTGGGACACAACTTTCCTTCAAGCACTTTACAGCAACGGACTTCCAAGCTGCTTACAGGGGTACAGCTGCAATATACTCTGGGTTTCTAAATGTGTTCCAAAATGTATTCCAGTTTCTAGTATGCAGCGCAGGCGGGTAGCTGGTAAAATCGGGCGATCCGCCAACCGGACGGCGGAGAGTCTCCCATTCAAAGTCAATGAGTGGTTCCCCAAGTGGTTCTCTCAATCCACTGACTACTAGAAATAGTAGTTTGTATGGTATTTAAAAAACTATAGTTTGCGTCGAATGGCCTGGCAGTCTGGTGGTGCCAGATTGATATCACTGTTGCTATGTGGGGTACTGGGACAGCATTGTTATGTGTGAACCGTAATTATATCCTGAAAATTCAGTAGAAGTTTCCTTTATTTAACAATTAATATCGCACTATTCGATGTAAAAAGCACACGCATGTAAACAAATGCAGCCTGTGGGTCCTCCGGTGGATCATTTGTGATGAAAAAATTAGCCAACCTGGCAGGAAAAAGGTAAATTTTATTCTCCGACTTCGTCCAGCAGGTCATATGTAACATATGCATTTTACCACCCCTGGCTGCTTACGACGTTGTTCTTATGTATTTTTCTGAGTCGGGAGTGGGGAGGCAAGTTCTCTCCCTTGCCCCACCCCCACCCCGTGACGACGCCTATCGTGTCTATATGGTACAGGCAATATGAAAACTCAGGCAGTTTGCAAACTGCCTGGCTCAATTCAGGCAGTTTCTAAACTGCCTGAAAACCTAGGCAGTTTGCAAACTGCCTGAAAATCCAGGCAGTTTCGAAACTGCCCGGCAGTATCAAAACTGCCTAGGCAATTTCCAAACTGCCTGACGATTCAAGACTCCAGCCTCTGCGCGGTCACGTGACGAGCCCAGCTTGGTGCTGCCGGTGATCAGGCCGTATCTACGAATGGTGATGGATTATTCTTGCAAGCCGCGCACCTGTAAGTCGAACATAGTCGATCCGAACAATGCGCGCATGACTTAACATGTGTCTACGCGGATGCCTCAAATAGTGGCAATATCCACCATGTATTCACCATCCATTGTGTTTGTGGATGAGACAGTAGGTAGACGGCGAGTAGATGGGTGAAATTGTCATACAATCTAGGTGACATTTCAACGACGTGCAGTGTCAATACACGGGGTCGCTAGGGTGTATAATGAACGGAACGGTAACGGAACGGTAACGGAACGGTAACGGAACGGTAACGGAACGGTAACGGAACGGTAACGGAACGGTAACGGAACGGTAACGGAACGGTAACGGAACGGTAACGGAACGGTAACGGAACAGTAACGGAACGGTAACGGAACGGAACGGTAACGGAACGGTAACGGAACGGTAACGGAACGGTAACGGAACGGTAACGGAACGGTAACGGAACGGTAACGGAACGGTAACGGAACGGTAACGGAACGGAACGTTGCGCAAGCTGTGTGATCCTGATCATTGGGTTCATTTTGACAGTTACTACTTTACATCCCAACATTTTAACTGGTAGCATTATTATGTCATATATTCTAGCATCCACAGATTCCGACATTTTCACATCACCATTCCTGCAGCAAATCCGCTTGTCTTCTTGGCGAACTGTGACGGCAAAACTCACTAATGCATGGTGTTGTTCTTTGCCAACAGATATATTGCGTGTGTCTGAATGACCAAGCAATAAAATAATAGGTGGAATCGTCCATAATTTGCAAATGTGGAAAATATTAAGCGTACAGAGAATCCAACAAAAGATCGAAACACTTCTGGCGGCACCCAGTGCGCGACAAATACATTGCAATCGATACCTTTCGCATTAACACGCGCCCTGGAGGGCCTCTGATAATTACACGCCCTGGATGGGGGATTTCGCCCTTCCCCTATGATCTCAAAACCACGCAACTTAGAGACAAGCAGAAAACGGTGTTAGATAGCTAGAGACAAGGTCTATCGAAAGTTTACGATCTTTTTTCGGTCAGATCAATATTGAGGTCAGCAGAGGTCATCAACGGTTAGATGTTCTAGTTTTAGGACTTCGCTTCGAACACACCCAAATATCTCGGGATGGATGGATCATCGGGATGGGATGGATTTCAACGACGATCTCGGGATCGTCGTTGAAATGTCAAATGTGGCATATGATAGCTAGGAACAAACGAGATAAAAAATTGAAAGCTCTTGAAAAATACAATCACACTTGGTATCCTCAGATGTGAGCTCAGGCTTAGGCTCCAGATGTCATCAAATGTAAAAAAGTTTTTTTTTTGCAAAACAGTTTTTCGCAAATAACTTTTCATCGAATAAAGATAAAGCAATACGTGTGACGCCATCGTGTTTGTCTCGTAATGGCATTTCGAATCATATTCATGTTGACCAGGTTAGGTCAACTGAGAAATTTGACCTCAGGTCAAGGTCAAGTGGTGACCCAAGTAGGTAATGTTGCATATTGGGAGACGTGTCTCGACGAGACAAACTCATTGGTACCGTTTTAATTTATATATATATATATATATTCATTATGTCGATAGTTACTGACAAAACAGTGTTGGCGGTCTCGAAATTGACCTGACCTTAGGTCACCGATTTAAGAAATCCGAGAAAAACAAATTGTAAGTATCTATGACCTTATGAAATCCTGCAAGTTTGAAACCGATCTGCCTAAAACTGTGTCTGCGGTACTGCCACAAACGTTTCGGAGGTGGGGTCATCACGTAACCTGGTCTGGTGACCTGACCTGAGATGACCCGAGGTCAATAATTTTACATAGTGTGGGTAGTTAATTTCTGAACAGGTATGCAAAACACAGTTTTTGCGCTATCCCTAAAAAACCTTAGGGGTGGGAAGATTTCGCCCCCCCCCCCCTCTCCTCCCTCCCTCCAGGACGCGTGTTAACTTAA
>JAXIVJ010002601.1:22500-102500 GCA_036785665.1 Chirona hameri
CATCACGTGTTGAAATTCCAAAATTTTGACATTTTCAAAAAGTATTTATATCATATTAATATATGGTTAATGATGATGCTGATGATATATTTTTGTATGACTCGCATGATTGAGATAGGAGATATTGCCCGCTGAAAATTAGAGCTTTGCGCGACATCAAAAAGATGCCTGAGGCTATAACTCAAAACCCATTCGACGGACGATTCAGGAAGGAGGAATAATACCTGCTAGACATTGCTAGTGCAGCACTATTCAAGGCCTAGTGACCTAGTGCAGGTTTCCAAGTTTCATTCTGGGCCTGGGTAGGATCAGGAACGGTGCTCAGTCCCAAATTTGCTAGCGATGATTACCCGCGGACGTGCTTTTGCTATGAAAAAAGGAGTAGCCATCTGGCACGGTCTTAACACTTAAGCATATCAAATCTTCGTGAAGAATGTTGTCAATGGTTGCACCACACATCTGCGTTTCTGCTGTGATGCTTCAGATTATTTGTCGTCAATATTTCCTCGCCTTCCCCACAGGTTCCTCATTTTGCTCCGCCACTGCTGCCGAACGGCCACCACTGCAGGGAACTTCGTCATGTACTCCCAACAAACTTCGAAAGACAATTATCAGTTATTTACACTCCTGTGGCCATACACGTGCAACTGGCGGACTCATTCACTGGCATTTTTTCAGCTTTTCTAGATATAATTGAGTATCCTTGCTTGTAAATCTTTGGACCAGGTAACCGTGCTCGGCTTGATGTCGTCAATCTTCGACAACAATTCGACAACTTAACCCTATATGTAACGGGGGGGGGGGGATTCCGCCCCCTCATGTTTTTCTCAGATATCTCCAGAACAGCTGAAAGCAGGCCCATGAAATTTTGGTACTTTTCCTAGAATTGAATTTCGCATTTGGAGTCAAAATTTTGAGTTCTTAACTTGAATAGAAGTGGTTCCAGGGCACGGTTTTGGGAGGATTCGGCGGCGACATTTGCGAATAATACGGAAAAGCGATCTTCAAGGTTTCTTCCTAACTGTCTCAAGTATGAAGGAGTTACATCGGTTTACGGTGATTGCAACAAGTGCAAATTAATTGATGTTAATGCAATATCACAAAAATTGCATGGCAGAGGCGGTTTCAGGGGCTTGAAAACGGGGGTTTCCAGGAAGTATTCAATGCTTGGCGGGAAGCCAATAGAGCGATGCAAGGAGCATTTATAACTATCAAGATGTAAAATATAGCTTCTCCTCCCATTATTTGTATAATTGATTACATATAGAGTTGGAGGGGCGTGTTCAGGCACATGAAAGGGGGTGACTGGCAGTGATGACGATATGCCAACGATTACGGTGCAATAGACGGTTAACTTATAATGATATATGCACATATGAGGCCAGGAGAGGGAATACAATTTTTTTTTTGCAGAGGCGCGCTCAGGAATGGAAGAAAGGGGTCATATTATTTCAAGGAAACTAAGATGCATGGGCCTACAATGACATAACATACTGCAATTTTTGGAAGAAACACGCACCACAGGGTACTATACGAACGATTATGAGATAATAGGCGAGTCCAGGTAGGGTAAAAAGGGGGTAAGCAATGTGAATTGAAGTTGTAAGTGAAATAGTCACTGTTAACTAGTTAGTATCATAATAGCGGATAACATACTTATCGAAAGGTCTTGCGCCTCCCCAGTTTGGCTCCTGGATGCGCCTAAGATGAATTACAATATGCAAAAAGGAACTATCTACGATCAGTAACTTATTTATAGTGCTGGGTAGCAACATGCCTGCGGTTAATATTTTTTTCCTATTTGACCTCCCTTTTTCACAAACCTGGTACCGCCTATGGCAAAACAAATAAAATAATAACTGTTTTGTCTAATGCTACAATGACATACCATTTCATTTATTTTATTTAAAAAACAGCATAAAAATAGTTGTATTCCGCATTTACTTCACCCCCATATTGAGTGACCTGCAAACGCCTATGATTTTTGAATTTTCAAAATTTGTTGTCATATATCAATCTCCAATTCAATCTCTATCAATTCCCATTGGTTGTGTTAAAATCGGTTGATAAACATGAAAGCTGTGTTGGATCCCATATACCACTAAAATGTGTAGTTTTTGCCCCCCTGTTGCTCCCCTATTAAAAATTCCGATTTTTTTATTTTGTATAAATGTAGATCGTGTTGAGGAGAACTAAACGCCGTTTCATTTTCGAAAATCGGACGGGTAGATCTCGAGATTTCCGGGGGGCGGAATCCTCCCCCTGTTACAAATAGGGGTAGCCAGGAGCCTGTTACAAATAGGGTTAATAATCATCTTCCATGATTATAATCATACACATAATCAAACCAACTAAACACAAACTTCAATTAACTAGCCGTTGCATTAATGTATTTTAAACCGACACAGTATTGTTCCAGACAAATTCCGCTAATGAATTCCTACTGCTTCTCGATCGCAGCAAAAAGTTTTCCAACACTGTTTGCTATAGTCCAACACATTCTGTTTGGGGACGGATTAACATTCTGTAATTTTAAGTTTAATTAAGTATACATATGCATTAAAAGCACAGCTATTCGTTCTGCACAATGCAGGTAACGCTGTTTCTAAAAGGCAGACAAGCTTAATGTGGAGATGGAGGAAAGATACTTCCTTGAATTATTCTGAAGAGACAGGACATTGGGAATAATGTAGAATCCCAAATCATTTGAATATCACATATATGTATACGAGTTCTAATGAGGTAATTCATGACACGAAAGAATGTATCACTAAGCATAAGTAAAATTTATGTGACAATAGCTGTTTTCACGAAGCTTTATTGCGCTGAAAAGTTTCTGAAAGATTCTGAAAGTTTTGAAAAACTACACAATTTTTACATGCGATTTTTGGCTAGAAATGTCCCTAATAATTGTGTAATATGTTGGTAAGAATAAAATATTTTGACAAAATTGCGGTTTGGTGGTAATAAGCAAGATAGGTATTGATAGAATCTTCCTGAAAAGTTTCAGGAAGATGCTATCAATACTTATCTTGCTTATTACCACCAAACCGCAATTTTGTCAACATATTATATTCTTACCAGCATATTACAATATTATGAGGGACATTTCTAGCCAAAAATCGCATGTAAAAGTTGTGTAGTTTTTCAAAACTTTAAATCTTTCAGAAACTTTTCAGCGCAATAATCCTTCGTGAAAACGGCTATTATCACTATTCAATAGTTATGGAAACATGTATTGAGCTCATAAGTTTATGATACAAAATTGGTCGTTTTTAAAGAAAATATGCGTCTGGAGTCCATTCGTTCAGTTTAGCATGCCGTCATACTAGTTACTATATTTGGCAGCGTCATGGATCACAGGTCGGTCTGCGCATGCGTAGTGATGTGCCAGCATCGATTCGCAACCGCTTCCGACCCACGTGTCGCACGCACATGGACAAAGCCAAGCCGCACAGTCCGGCCGCCGGATTGGGCTGCGTAGGCGAGTCTATTGCGTCCAATAGCGTCACACGCCACAGAATGTTTCTGAATCATTCTGAATGTTTTGAAAAGTTTCAGTCGGTGGAGATCATCATCACAACTGACCTATCAATACTTACCTAGCTAATTACCACCCAACCGTAATTTTGTCAACATATTATATTCTTACCAACATATTACACAATTCTGAGGGACATTTCTAGCCAAAAATCGCATGTAAAAGTCGTGTAGTTAAAGGGAATGTTTCACCTTTCTGAAAATTGTCAAATATACGCTGGTTATAGTCGAAAACATGAAGTAAGTGCTGCTGAAAAAGATGGTGACATTTGTTCTCTCGAAAAGTCACTTAACTTTATACAAATTAAGTTTTAAATTTAGGATGATGACGTCATTACTGAGCCATATAGAGCTATAGAGAAAACCTTGACGCTGCCATTTGGCAGCACAATCGTTTCAAACAATTCTGGCGACTTAACCCTCGCCCGTGCAGCGTCCGATCAGTGCGTGACCGAGCACGGGGGGTTGGTACGACCCCCCCTAGCGTTTCGCCCCTAATTGGGCTAGAGCTTCGATTAAAAAACGAGCGTGTTGCTTGACACGAGAGGAAGCCATTGGTACCCAATGATAAGGTCCTAGGTCATTGTGTGACCTCTGCGGTCATGTCAATGACCTAAAATTCAACCAACTTGTAAATGCGTATAAATTGAATTGAATCGAGCTAGAATCGCGAATGAGCATATCATTATGCTAAATGAGTGCCAAATTTGAAATCAGCGTCACAAAATGTCCTAGAAACTGCCAAATTCCAAAAAGGTCATGTCAGGTCATGTCAGGTCATTTGAAGTCAGTGACCTCGGCTGATCTGTTGGGGTGCATGACCCCAGTGGAACCTATAATTATGTAAAATAGATCCCATATTTGAAATCAGCGTCACAAAATGTCCTAGAAACTGCCAGAAGACAAAAAAAGTAATATCAGGTCATCGGAGGTCAGTGACCTCGGTTGACCTCTGAAAAGGTCAATCGAGGTCACAATCTCAAGGGAAACCACAACTGTCACCTGGAAACACCTGTGCATATGCTCCTGAACAACCAACACTATGAAACTGCACAAGTTACAAAGATCTACGGGCGCCAGTTGCGCCTGACATGACCTTGAGAAACAGGTCAAAGATTACGGGTCATGTGACCTACAACTTACAAAATTTCAGAATATGTGTAAAATTGTTTACAAGTAGGGTACTGAAAGTTTCATCGCAATCAGTTGATATTTACGCGAGTTATTCCCGAAAAACCAAGGGGGATGGCATCACCCCCTGCACTGGCGAGGGTTAAACACAAACATTGTGGAACTGTGTCCTCCCCGCAGAGAACGCAATGACCAGTGCGAAGCATTGTGATAGCTCTTTTTTCATGACTGAGACTTCAAACAACGTGAAAAACTTCAGCTTGGGACCTATCCTATCGCGTTGGCCGTTGTTACATCGTACTCGCCAAGGTTTGAGAAATACAGGTCGTCTGACTTCCAAGACCAACAATCTTGAAGTGGCTGTCAGCTAATCAGCGCGGCGGCGGCATTACCATAGACCCCATTTTGAAAATTCGAAATTCAATTGTTTAAAAACGGATAAGTTTTGGGGAAAATGACCTTCACATTTAGACATTCCAATAACGGCCAAAGATAATGGCTATCTCAGTTCAAACCCAATGCAAAGGTGAAACATTTCCTTTAAGGAATGGATCGTCGAAGCTTTTCAAAACATTTTAAAAAAAAAGTTTAAGAAAGTTCGCACAATAAACCTTCCTGAAAACGACTAATAAAACACTTCTGCTTATTAGTATTAAACAGTTGAGAACATTTTGACCACAGGTACCTACTATTTGACAATTAAGTATTTTGTATAGACTGGTCGCTGTCTCATTCTGATGGTCTCATATCGGATCTGACAGTAATTGGCTACAATGTATGTATGTATGTATGTATGTATGTATGTATGTATGTATGTATGTATGTATGTATGTATGTATGTATGTATGTATGTATGTATGTATGTATGTATGTATGTATGTATGTATGTATGTATGTATGTATGTATGTATGTATGTATGTATGTATGTATGTATGTATGTATGTATGTATGTATGTATGTATGTATGTATGTATGTATGTATGTATGTATGTATGTATGTATGTATGTATGTATGTATGTATGTATGTATGTATGTATGTATGTATGTATGTATGTATGTATGTATGTATGTATGTAGTATGTATGTATGTATGTATGTATGTATGTATGTATGTATGTATTGTATGTATGTATGTATGTATGTATGTATGATGTATTAACATTTAGAACACTCCAACATAAAATGGCTATTCCGAGTGTCGAGTCGATAACGTTAAAATGTGAGACAGTGTTAAAAAGACACTCGTAAGCAGCATTCACACTGGGAAACATAACAAATACATCCGTACACACACACACACACACACACACACACACACACACACACACACACACACACACACACACACACACACACACACACACACACACACACACACACACACACACCCACACACACACACACACACACACACACACACACACACACACACACACACACACACACACACACACACACACACACACACACACACACACACACACACACACACACACACACACACACACACACACACACACACACACACACACACACACACACACACACACACACACACACACACACACACACACACACACACACACACACACACACACACACACACACACCTACACACACACACACACACACACACACACACACACACACACACACACACACACACACACACACACACACACACACACACACACACACACACACACACATACACACACACACACACACACACACACACACACACACACACACGCACGCACGCACGCACACACGCACACACACACACACACACACACTCACACAAACACTCACCACACACACACACACACACACACACACACACACACACACACACACACACACACACACACACACACACACACACACACACTCACACACACACCACACACACACACACACACACACACACACACACACACACACACACAACACACACACACACACACACACACACACACACACACACACGCACGCACGCACGCACGCACGCACGCACGCATCCAGTCCCAGCTAATGATTACACAGTTCACGCTTAAAAGACACGAGTGACGAGTTCCGGAGTTCCGGGGGTAAAGCGCTGTAAGTACAGCTGCGCGATACCGCCCAGGAGGCGCCGTCTACCCGCCTCCGTCCTCACGCGTGGGAGGCACAGGAGGCGCCGTCTACCAGCCTCCGTCCTCACGCGTGGAAGGCACAGGAGGCGACGTCTACCCGCCTCCGTCCTCACGCGTGGGAGGCACAAGAGGCGCCGTCTACCCTGCCTCCGTCCTCACGCGTGGGAGGTACAGGAGGCGCCGTCTACCCGCCTTCGTCCTCACGCGTGGGAGGCACAGGAGGCGCCGTCTACCCGCCTCCGTCCTCACGCATGGGAGGCACAAGAGGCGCCGTCTACCCGCCTCCGTCCTCACGCGTGGGAGGCACAGGAGGCGCCCGTCTACCCGCCTCCGTCCTCACGCATGGGAGGCACAAGAGGCGCCGTCTACCCGCCTCCGTCCTCACGCGTGGTAGGCACAGGAGGCGCCGTCTACCAGCCTCCGTCCTCACGCGTGGGAGGCACAGGAGGCGCCGCTACCCGCCTCCGTCCTCACGCGTGGGAGGCACAAGAGGCGCGTCTACCCGCCTCCGTCATCACGCGTGGGAGAGCTAAATCAGTGTCCTGACGAGTGGAGCGGGAGCGAAGAGAAGAGTTGGCCTGAATATGAGAGGCAAGAGCTTGCGGTCGCCGGTAACTCGTATTTGGTGAAGCAAGTTAACAGAATGCTGTTGGTGAAGCTGACGGGCAGTAGGCCAGCCCAGTTCCTCACGCACGTCCGATATATGTACAATTTTGCGACGGCCGGAGACAACGCGCAACGCTAATTTCAGGATCTTTTTTTTTTTTTTTTTCAATTTCAGGAGGCGTTGTGTGTTTTTCTCCGACCGTTGCCATAGACGGCAAGGCAGTATCGGACGTGCGAGAGGACCAAGGAATTGACCAGGGTGGGCAGAAGGTCATGCGGGATCTGATGACGCACGTGGGACAGGCTGATGAGAATACTGTTGCATTTTTAACGAGGGCAGATACGTGAGAGTCCCAGTTGAGGTACTGTCGAACACTTCGCCAAGGTTCCTCACGGTGGGGGCCCTCACGCACTGCATCCTCGCGGTACCGAACAGTAATGGGAGCCATGCCACGACGATTTTGATGGAACCACAGGCTATAAGTTCCATTTTATTTGTATTTACTTTCAGACCGTGGGAGTGGAACCAGACGTCCAAAGAGTCTAATATCTGTCCATTGTAGCAATGAGCTGCGGGAGGGAGTTTTTTTTGCAGATATCAAAACTTGGGTATCATCAGCGTACTGCACTACGTGCGCGTCAGGGCAAACAGGGACAGGTCGTTGACAAATATCTGGAAGAGGAGTGGGCCCAGAGAGGATCCGTGTAATGCAACGATAGGATTGGGCAGGGGTCGGAAATGTGTCGGTTGCCACGCCCGTCAGCAGTACAAACAGATTGGGTATGATCACGGAGGTAAGAAGAAAACCAGGTAGGATCGATAGAATAGGCCTGAAGTTAGGAAAGAAGCTTTGTGTGGTCGATCACATCAAGCATTTGGAAAGATGGGGGTGGGTGCCCTTCAGTGCTTTAGAGTAAGTTGCTGGCGGTCGGTGGCGGCAGGGATATGCTCGGATACGGTAAGGAGCGCGGCTTCTGTGGAGGGATGGGAGGGGAAACCATGCTGGGATGAGGAAAAGAGGTTATTATTGTCAGCCATGTACGAGTACAGCTGTCACTGAACCACTTTCTCGACAAACTTCGGAAAGGCAGGAACGATGTAAATAGGTCTGAAGTTTGAGGCATCTGATAGGCTCCGGATTTGTGATAAACATCAGCCAAATCATTGAGGCAAGGAGTCCACACAGAGAGTTGTGTCTGGGGCCACCCCCAACGAGTTAAACAAGTACTTCGTGGGGTGGGCCCCTGAGTCGGATCTACTATGGAATGTTTCCAGGAATCGGGAAATGCACGGGATGTGAGACAGGTGTTGAAAATGTGAAGGATGACGTGGCTAATAATTTCGAAACAAAGCTTAATTACTTTAATGCAAATACCGTCTGCCCCACAAGCTCCTAAATTTTGCATAGAAAAGAGGACAGGACGGAGAGACTCAATAGTCATGGGTTTCAAAGATAAAGCACAGGCACCAACCCTGGGTAGACAGCACGGAAGTTCAAGGGGCACCCCTGGCTCGAACCTCACCCGCGACTCTGGGGCCCACACCCACACACTACTTGTTTAACTCGTTGGGGGTGGCCCCAGACACAACTCTCTGTGCGGACTCCTTGCCCTCAATGATTTGTCTGATGTTCCTAAACATGGTGGCAGGACCCTGCTCTCTCACCCTACTGACAATGTCCTGTCTGATGTCCTGTCGGATGGCAGACTCCAGGGCGAGAAGAGCAGGAGTCCTGACACCCTGGGCAAGAAGTCCATGTCGCGCTGTCATCAGCCGCAGGGTGGCGTCCGAGGCAGGGGGGGGGGTGAAGGGTTGTGAATTTTGATGCGTTGCAGAGGAGCATGAGAGTCAATAATAGGCAGCAATAAGGCTAGAAAGGCAGACCACTGATCAGCTACCCCCGCACATGAGAGCACAGGGCTCCAGTCGGTGTGGTAGAGAAACACCATATATAAAACTGTAAAACATGAAATATAAAACATTCAACCTATAATAGCAAGACCTATACAAAAGCAGTGTTACGGTCAAGCAGAATTTTGCCAGGCGTTACCGTACTATACAAAATCATAGTGTTACGGTCAGGGATATTTTTACCAGGCGTTACCGTACTATACAAAATCATAGTGTTACGGTCAGGGATATTTTTACCAGGCGTTACCGTACTATACAAAATCATAGTGTTACGGTCAGGGATATTTTTACCAGGCGTTACCGTACTATACAAAATCATAGTGTTACGGTCAGGGATATTTTTACCAGGCATTACCGTACTATACAAAAGCATAGTGTTACGGTCAGGGATATTTTTACCATGCGTTACCGTACTATACAAAAGCATAGTGTTACGGTCAGATATATTTTTACCATGCGTTACCGTACTATACAAAAGCATAGTGTTACGGTCAGGGATATTTTTACCATGCGTTACCGTACTATACAAAAGCAACCTGACTCATTATTGGACGTGGTGTTCATGATTTGATTACTATCAAATATGGATAGTCACTGACGGCTTTTTTCTCTCTACAGCCACAACATTTTACGGTATAAAGTCATACGTTAATAGTGATAATAGATGCGTAGATATACTTCCTTGAGAAGTCATATCAACATTCAATGTGATATTTCTCCGAACCCGCTCGAAAGAAAGGATTGTTCCTTTAGCTACTGTAATTCCATCATTCAAAGAAAGCCCAGTACTTTGCTTTGAAAGGTAATCTTATGCACTATATCAAACGTTCACGAAGTACACTAATGAGCAAATGAATTCCTCCCGCGACATTGCGAAAGTACGAAGAGAGGCTTCCACAATGTAGGAATCAGGGCTGCGGAGTCGATTGGTTTTCAGGTGACTCCGACTCCGACTCCGACCCTCCGTCCACCTCCGACTCCGAAATCGGCTCCGACCATAAATTAGCTTAAGCTATTGCCAACAGGCACAAGAAGTAACCGCTCTCAGCAAACATTTTCCCGTTTCAAGATTGGAGCTCATTTAATGAAAAAAATATAATGTAATGAAATGGATAGATATTGTCTGACCATAACTTTCGATTTACAAAATTCAGGTAGTCCCAAAAATATATTTGTCAGGTCTTGTGATAACCCTACCATCCGCATGAATATCAAGCAA
Organism: Chirona hameri; assembly: GCA_036785665.1. Classification (NCBI taxonomy): domain Eukaryota; kingdom Metazoa; phylum Arthropoda; class Thecostraca; order Balanomorpha; family Balanidae; genus Chirona; species Chirona hameri. The sequence continues at coordinate 33,046 of JAXIVJ010002601.1, forward strand.
TAATTAAATGATATAGTTAACAAATGGGACAAGGCTTAACTCGCCTGAGCAGGCTACACGCTACTTAAAACAGGACTATTACAAATTGATTTATGTGATCGTTGTTTAAATTCATCGGTGTGGCATTTTGGATCTGCATCTGACAACACACCCCAGGTTGTATTTCGCCCAGCGGGGTACACATCTCATGATTTAAATGTGATTGAATGGCAAGGGAGTCGAAACAAGCAATGTCGAACTGGCATGATTGTGTAGTCATCGCCACCGGTGGCTCACTAAAATGCACCTGACAAATACTTTGCCCATACACAGTACACGCCTGCCAGTCGGAGTCGGAGTCGGTACAATTTTGCCGACTCCGCAGCGCTGGTAGGAATACCTACTTCATGACAAAACAAGTCAAATCCAATTTTGTAGTCAATCCTTCCAAAGCGTATCGCAGAGTTCTTACTAAAAAGTAAAATGAGATAAATGCCTCTATGTTCCGTTCTTTTTATTGCTAAGATTTGTATACCCAATCATTGCATACGCGACTTCTGCAAGCTTTCACAAAGCACACCCTTGTGAGTAGGTGCAGTAGCTATAGAAACAATACAGGATTAACTCGCGAAAAACGAAGCAACGCAGGTTGATTTTGCCATTACTCAGCCCAACTAAATATTAACGATTGCCCATTACATTTAAACGTATTAAGAGTTCAAATCATAGGTGTCGATTTATATACTTTTGGGGTGGCCCTCGCCCCCAATGTTGAGTTCGCCCCCCCCCCCAATCAGAGGCGGGGAACTACTTTGAAGTTGGAGGGGGGGGGGGGGGCGAACTTTTTGGCAATACTACGGCAAGAATTAAGACTGAAGAGAAACAACGTGTACCGCTCTTTTCATACCCGATGCTGCTTATTGCCAATAGTATGTCATATATTTAAGGAAATGGGTATCAATATCATATAAGGAAATGGGTCGCCTAAAAGCAAAAAACAATACTAGAGAATATCTGGTAAACATGAAAAAGGAGCGACACTGGTACTAGAGTCACAAAAAGTCGGAGAAGCGGAACTGGAGCTTTCACCGTGCCTGAATCCAGAACTGGCGGGCTTGACTGACTCCCGAACCTGAGGTAGCTGGTTATGTGATGTGCCGGGCTCGCACCATGTTGACCATGGCAAAATCATGCATTTAGCACACATTTGGTACGAGTGCCATACTTCCAGGTCAAGTGAATGACCTCGGATTTACCACATCCAAAACAGCGATTTTGCTCTTCAGAAAACCTCAAAATTATAAATGGATAAATGTAAATAAAAAGGCATGTTCCTAGACCAGTTTTGGCTCAGAAATACAGAAAAGGTAATTACTTGTTCGTACCTTGTCAAAAAAAGTCAAAAAAAGTTATTAAAAAATGACGTCATCAGTTGTTTACACTTAGGGATCCATCACTCAGTCAAAAATGAAGATATTGCTTTGCAATTTGGTATGGGCATTGTCCATACTCAGTTATATCACATATATTCCGGTTCTTCTAACATCTTTGAAAATTTTGAATTTGTGGGGATTTAAAAAAACAATGTTTTTTTTTATTTTAGGGGTCAAAAACCCAAAATTTTGCAAATCCGAGATTGCCATTTTAAAGAGAATGTCATTTTGTATCTTTGGTGAATTGTGTTTGTAATTTCCTTTAAAATCTGATTTCTACCATTTTTCAAATATTTATCGTTTTTCCACCAACATGATGTCATCAAAACATGACTATCTCCCAAACTGTTTAACCAATTTCAATTACATTTTTACAGCATACGTATAATTGTTGAAAACTCAGCTACCAAATATTTCAGCAAGATATGTCGTACGTGTAATATGTTATTCAAGAATAACCTCAGGGGGGTGGCTGTCAGGCTTTCGCTGTCAGGCTTTCGAAAAGTTATTCCCTAACCCTCGCCCCCGTATGGCGAGGGTTAGGGAATAACTTTTGACAGAGGCACGATAAGGTAAAACACATTTCACCATTGTGTTTGTCTCGTCGAGACGCATCGAATTATATATTGGGTGACCTAGTTAGATATCCAAAAATTGACCTGACCTGTGGCCAGGTCAAGGTCAGGTCAAGGTCAACTCTTACATCATTGATTTGTCTCGACAAGCCGAATGCAATGGTGAAATCCTCATTGCTCTAAATCATACGTGACCTGGGCGGTCACATACATGAGTTGACCTTGTAGAGGTAAAAAAACAGAAACGTGACATAATGTGCCATAGCATTTGGGACAGGAGTGGTGGATCCACTGGCTGATCCAGGGGGAGAAGGAGCAAAGCGGCCATGAACCCCCCCCCCCCCCCAGCCGCCTGAAATCGGCGCAAAATTGACACATTTCCTGATATATAACAAATCTAAGCAACTTTTACTAAGGAAAGTTTGTATTTAAATCAGCTATCAATGGATATAAGCAAGCGGAATCTGATGAATTTTCAGAATTGTGTGAGACTCTTTGGGATTTGGCCCCCAAAACACCCCCCCCCCCCAACCACCGTTCTGGATCCGTCATTGGGTGGATCTGGTGAAAATTGGTAAAATGTAGCCATTTCGTATGGATTTATACGTGTTTAAAATTTTCCCATTGACTGGGGAAATCACAAAATAGACCTGACTTTAGGTCACCGATATAAAATACAAATCGAGATCTACGAATTGTAGGTTCTTATCACCTGATGACATCGTGTGAGTTTCAAACCGTTTGGTCAATCACTTTGTCTATGGCACGACCGCGAACTTGTTGGAGGTGGAGTCACTCGACTTGACCTGGTGACCTGACCTGAGATGACTCGAGGTAAACAAAAAATCACACCGTGTGGGTAATTGATGCCCCAACAGCTGTGCCAAATTTCGCGGCGCTGTTCGCCGCCGTTGAAACTCCGGTGTCAATGCCCTTGTTCTTATACAGAGTCGAGTGAACGTGTAAAAAGTTGGGGTGGGGAGTTTCCCCCATTGCCCTCACAGTTCCCACGTCCCTGCCCCCAATGATACTCTCGCCCCCCCCCCCAAAAAAAAATTGGGGCCGCTGGCGAATCCAAGAGGAGGCACAGCGGCGAAGCCTCCCAAACCGCCTGAAATCGGCAAAAAAAATGACACGTTTCCTATTTTAAAAGAAAATCTACGCAGCTTTTACTAAGAAAAGTTTGTTTGGAATCACCTCTTCATGTATAAAGAGGCGAAATCCGGTGAATTTTATATATGTGTGAGAGAGTTTTTGGGATTTGTTCTCCAAACCAACTTGTTTGCCTTTCTGGATCCGCCCTTGTCTCTGGCCTCAGATTACCTGAAACATACAGGTTTCATTCACAGTGATCCATGGAAAACCAAGCCTCCCAAAAAGTAAAGTAAAGACTCGGGCCTTCTGGCGGATGCAGACCGGTCCCAAACGTTGGCGGAGAAACGTCCGACAGAATTCCAAAACTGATGAGATTTCGCCTGATTTTGCATTATTAATTGATTTTAAAATACTCTCCTTTGTACAAGTTGCCTAGAATTTCTTTAAAATGTGTTAATCTTCAGCCGATTTTGGTGGTTTCGGTAAAGCCATGGCGCTTATAGGCTGCCCTTAGATCCGTCTGTCCCTGTTCGGCCTCCCCAATCGTTTGGAAAAATCGACACCTCTGGTTCAAATGTTTGTACAATGTTTTACTTAGCTATATGATACATAAAATGAGCTTTAGCAACCAGCGATCATTTAATGCTGAGATTCGTTACTGAGATTGTCAAGTGCCCAATGATGGTAGGTAATGGTTAACTAAAATTATTTTTTAACGACACATACACTTGCTATTGACTTTTATTTTCATTGTAAAGTTGTTTATACTTATATAAAATATACGTTTTTTTTTAAACATAGTAATTGCAACTACATGGAACTGGCTGTTTGTGTTTTACGCTTTCCTCATACCACTCATGTCATTACACATACATAGCGTAAGCCTTTGATTAGTCCTACAAATCATCATATGGAGTTTAGGTCGCAAAATAATTCAAATGTAATTGAAAAAAAGAAGTAAATCACAAAGTATGAAATTTAATTGAGGCAAATATGTATCATTACACATACATTAATATGTATCATTAACCATAAATTGCCTCAATTAAATTTCATACTTTGTGATTTACTTCTTTTTTTATTATTTCAATTACATTTGAATTATTTTGCGACCTAAACTCCATATGACGATTATGTAGGACTAATCAAGGGCTTAAGCTATACAAATTATTTAAATAAGGGAAAGCCACTTCCCGAATTATTACGATGGTTGGTAACCTTCGAGCTGTTCAATGCATATTGTATAATTACTTTTAGTGCATCAAATTAGGAACTAAATCTTCGGACGTTTATCCATACTCGCCTCTGGTTAACTCACAAAAATATCCGTCTATGAGTCAATTGAGTACCACGTGGTCCCGATCTGTGACAGGTGACGTGCTGGGTGCGAACGAGGCTCGCAGGCAGGCTGCTCGGCCCAGGACCACAGGGAAGGCCGTCCGCCCTGGGGTGGCCGGGCGCTGGCAGGGGCACAGGCCCGCCAGTCACCACCGTAACAGCTCCTGTCTGCTCCGGCACCGCACCGGACACATCTCGCTCCATCTCGCTCTGCGTTCTGTCGCCTCGGGCGACTCTAATTAGCCCCATTGCCGATTAATCCCTCAGTGAGAAAACGGTGCTGGCCGTCCGAGCCCCCGGAGAAATTACACACCATGTTTGCGCCACCAGGTGGCGCGCGCGGCGCCGGTGTGCCGATGTCAACACCTATTAATAGGCTGATGAGCGCATGCTAATAGGCGGCCGCCTCGCGGGGCGGGTCTTAGCGGTAAATCCCTCCCCCAACCTGCCGCTAATTACCGGCCGCGCGGCCGGCCGGCCAGTTGCGCCTCGACCGCGTGGGGGTGAGGTGGTGGTGTCCGGCCGCTCGCCGCGCCGCGCCGTGTGAGACGATCCGAGCGAGAGTGCTCCGCGCGCCCGCCGCGCCGCCGCCGCCGCCGCCGCCGCCCAGCCCGGCCGATACGCAAGAATCTGCGCGCGGGCGCTGCGATCCGGCGCCCATTGATTAGGGCCGGGGTGTGCATATTTGAGTTCGTCGGCTGCGATGCTAACGAGACGGCGGAGAGCGGCGCCGACCGTCGGCGCGAGGAGGTGAGTGCCGCCGCCGCTGCCGCACGAGCGGCCGGCCCGGCCGGTGCGTGCCGCGCCAGGTAGCCGCAGTGTCGTGCCGCCGGCCCTTTGTGTGTTGCGCCGCGCCTGTATGCAGATGGGGGTGAGTTCTCATGGGGCGCGTGCCCGGCGGCCGGCCGCGTTCTCACGCTACTGGCCGCCCCGCGCGCCCCCACACCGGCAGCGTCGAAAGCGACGCTGTTGCGTCGGCGGCCGGAGGTCAGCAAAAACGCGTCGGCTTTTCCCACTTGAGTCGAGTTGGGGGAGAACGGAACTTGTGTCTCGCACGGAGAAAAAGGGCTCCGGTTAAGTGTTGCCGCTATCGGGAACGCTGCTCTGACCGAGAACTGGTGCTGCACTTGGCTGATGTGTTCAAGTGTGATGTGTTCTCTCGCGCTGCGATTCTTCCAATCATTCAGTTCTCTCATGTTTGGGATTTAAAATGTTTTAACATATTGCAATGGGATTACTCTTAAGCACTTGCATGATCCAAATTATGAGCTGTGAGTAACTTTCAAGCAAAATGTTGATTTCTGATGGTCGAGGTTCTGAATGTGCGTGAAGGCAATTTTTTATGACAATTTTTTTGCGACAAAATCACAAAGTCCTCTTTTTCCGACTCCCAAGTAAGCTTTTCGAATCCTTGTCGCGAAACTCGCTTCGGTTGCAAAACAATTAAAAATTGTCTTGTCGTACTTCGTCATGACAAATGCCTAATTTGTATCGCACTTTGCCGCTGATTCTTGCTCTGCTGCGCTGCTGTGCTGATTGCTCGTCCTTCCTGGCACCTCGCTTGCGTCTGGGCAGTCACAGTTCCTCTTTCAAACCACTGGCCCTTCCAATCGCAGGGCCCAGGAATGGGACGAACAAAAACATTCAAAATGTCTGCCGGGTACCGGTCGTGGCCATTAACTTTCATAAAATCGTGGGAGGCTCGCAGGAGAGATGTCGATTCGAGACGCTCCGGTGGCTTCATATTTCTATCTCACGTTTTAGAATCTCGGTGGAAAGATTGTTTTGTGTGCGCAGTACGTTTAATGGTTTTCCATTGACTCCAGCGAATGACTGAACTTCAGACGCTGATCAAATGCAGTGCAATAAAACACAGTGGAAAGTGAGATTTAGAAGTTTCAACGATTTTTAATTTTAAGAAGCATTGCATGAAGCAACAGCAATGCGAATATTTGATAAATTGTTAGCTTTGTGTCGAATATTTGATAAATTGTTAGCTTTTGCGAATATTTGATAAATTGTTAGCTTTTGCGAATATTTGATAAATTGTTAGCTTTTGCGAATATTTGATAAATTGTTAGCTTTTGCGAATATTTGATAAATTGTTAGCTTTGTGTCGAATATTTGATAAATTGTTAGCTTTGTGTCGAATATTTGATAAATTGTTAGCTTTGTGTCGAATATTTGATAAATTGTTAGCTTTGTGTCGAATATTTGATAAATTGTTAGCTTTGTGTCGAATATTTGATAAATTGTTAGCTTTGCGTCGAATATTTGATAAATTGTTAGCTTTGTGTCGAATATTTGATAAATTGTTAGCTTTGTGTCGAATATTGGATAAATTGTTAGCTTTGTGTCGAATATTTGATAAATTGTTAGCTTTGTGTCGAATATTTGATAAATTGTTAGCTTTGTGTCGAATATTTGATAAATTGTTAGCTTTGTGTCGAATATTTGATAAATTGTTAGCTTTGTGTCGAATATTGGATAAATTGTTAGCTTTGTGTCGAATATTTGATAAATTGTTAGCTTTGTGTCGAATATTTGATAAATTGTTAGCTTTGTGTCGAATATTTGATAAATTGTTAGCTTTGTGTCGAATATTTGATAAATTGTTAGCTCTGTGTCTCACCATGGTATTCCAAAAATGCTTAGGGGTGACATGACTATTAAGTATAAGCAAGCAATGATGAAGTTACATCTAAGAGCAGTACGAAATTGTCACCTCATAACAGCATGCTTCATTCTTTTCTGTAATAATTTGTGAATGAGCCCATATATATATATATATGGTTGGCAGATAAAGGAAAGCAGACATTTTCTGATGCATATTCAAATTAATTATTCCTTTTTGACTGAGATCACTGATGTGCAAGCAAATATTAACACCATTGACAACACTTTATGCCACATTATTTGTTTGTTCCATATCTCAAACTGTCGTCTTCCTCTATCTTCTTTTGATAAACTTCTGGTTTGAAATAGATTCAACAAAATACGACCGACCACTGATCATCTATATAAATTGCATAAGCTCCTCCACTGTTTGTGGAATCATGTTGGACATGTAGGAAACTATGTGTTCCATTGGTAATCTGTTTTTGCAGAAGCAGATATCCACAAGTGCATTTTGTAGTCGATCTGTACTCGACCACCGATAGCAGAAATACGCGGCAAATGTGTGCTGTTTCGTGTCAAGCTTGCACTACTGGAAGTGCCACGGGTGCTCGTTGCGTGCCAGTCGCTGCTGAAGCCGTGGACTTGATCGCGATAGGTGACATGTAGGAAGTGTAGTGCAGTCAGACCCGACAGGAAGATCTCGGCTGCGCTATCATCCGAATATTGACATTTTTAGCCTCGGGCGAGACATTTTGTCGGACCAAGATGCATTGTCAATTGTTTTCGCTTTGCCTATAATTCTGCATGGTTGCACCAGACATGACATGCTGCTTATTAATGAAACTTTGCCTCGAAATTTCCCATCCGATCCCATGAGGTGATAACATATTAGTGTGCCAAAAATGGCATTTATCAGTTGCAGTATCTACTAGATATCCTCACACGTTCAATGCTTTTGCGCCTAATGGCAAGCAAAAATTGAGTAGCTCCATTCCACATTCCAGCATGCCAAAGCGGCCATCTTCAATCATGCAATGGCCCCGATGTTAATGCCAAGCAGTTCCTATTCCTAATGCCTCAATAACGACCACCATAATCATCTACGTTCAATTTTTCCGGCCTAAGGAGTGGATTATATATATATTCCTAGATGTTACATTCTTCAAGGGAACCCATGTTACCGATTGTCCGCGATGACAATGTTGCTTGATATCGTAGTTCTCACACGCCTGCACGCCTGCCCTCTGAGGCAATCTAACCTCAGAGGGCAGGCGTGCAGGCAGGTCTCCTCAGTCTTGGCGCCGTTGCTAGGCTTTCACAGCATTGGCGATCATGCGCAACTCTGTACTGAGCTCTGCTGTAAAACTTAGAGGAAAAACTTTCTTTAAGAAAGTGTGTTGCTTGCATCCTTGTTTCCTAGTCTTGTCTGCCACGTCAATATCCAACGCCTGAAATAATCTTTTGAAAATAAAATAAAGATAGATGTTTGTATCATGCGCCATCGTTAAGAAGGAATGTATTGATCCTCTCCTTTCCATTCATCTGCTCCACAAGCTTTTGTATTCTATTGAGTGGGTATGTACCGTTATTACTTTAAAAAAGGTGATGAAATGTTAGAGAAGAATAAGACACAAACTGATCTTTAAGAGTGGGTTCCTTCTATTTATTGAACAGGATACTTTACATATTTTAGCAACATTCCCACATATACCGTAATACTTCATCGAATATTAATATCATGAAATGGATGAACTAGAAACAAAAATCAATTTAACTGAAGACATTCCTAAGAAAAAGTGCATGCCATTCATGCAGTCGAAAGACTCGCGTTACCGACTTCGGACTCTGATTTAAAATAGATGATCTGTATTCGACGAGCCATCAAGTGAGAAGTGACAGTCTAGCAGAGGTCTCTGCTCTGGCTGGAGGATAAGCGGGATCGCTGGTTCACAGTCCTCGTGCCTTAAGATGACACAAGTCTGACGTCTCCTCCATCCTTCAGTTATCACGTGGATGTTCAATCCGTAGTCGCCTGTTAGGCTCACTGTGTGAATGGCACTGTGCGGAATATTTCGGACTTGTTTCAGATAGTTTCTGATTCCTGATCCCGTGCCGCTGGTCACGCAGCTGCTCGGAGTAATTTCACTTGAAAATTTAGAATAAAACGTACTATACCTCATTCCACTTCAAGTTTGCGGCCGAAGCGCTTTCAGCAATTTGCATTGCATTTGTATTTTGCAATTGAACCTAAAATTGCTCGTGATATTTTTTTTCGCGTGCTGTTATTATTAAAGCGCTTCGGCCGCAAACTTGGAGTGGAACGAGGTTATAGTACGTTTTATTCTATTTTTTCTCGAGTGAAATTACTCCGAGCAGCTGTATGACCAGCGGTACGGGATCAGGAATCAGAAGCTAGCCGAAACAAATCCGAAATATTATAGTGCGTTACGAATTCTCGTGGATGTATGTCTCGTATGACGCGACTTGTTCCCCCCCCCCCCCCTCCCCCCCCCCCCCCCCAAAAAAAAAACACACACGAATAATTGCAAATCATAATTTCGTGGCATCATGTCAATTAATTAATTCAAACAAGATGTATGATAATCAACATTATGATGTGGATTATAATATAATATCTGGTCTCTACTCAATATAATTAAAGATATTGTAAATTGCATTTAACTACAATTGTTTTTCTTCCTCATCAGCACAATACATTAACTCATTATTACATTATTCCAGTGGATACATGCCCAGGTCACTCTTTAACTAGAAGCTGCATGCAGCTGTTCAATTTTCGATAGGCGGTGTAGGTTTTGACTTTCCTTCGATAGCCTTGCCTGCCATATCCATTCCCATCGCTGGTCGTACGAGTGCCCTGCCGCCTGCGGCAGCCAGTCTTGAATCCAGTCCAACCTAGTATCCCTCCTGCATCCCCACCCCTGCATCCAGTCCCTCCTGCATCCCCACTACCCCGAGCTCTTCCCTCGCTGCCTCGCTTCTCTCTCCCTGCCCTGCCGTGAGTGTCCTGCCGCCTGCGGCACCCAGTCTTGAATCCAGTCCAACCTAGTATCCCTCCTGCATCCCCACTACCCCGAGCTCTTCCCTCGCCATCCCACGATCCGACCATCGCGCAGTGCGGCACGACTCATTGCTCCACGCCAGGCGACATTTTCTTTACAAAGAATGGATGCGCTAATTACCGTTGGTATTGATCGTGCGCCCGAGAGACAGACGTTGTTACACTAAGAGCCTATCTCGGCGCTCAGATAATCTTCTTTGTCGCCGAGAAATCGCATGGGATAATTAATTACGACATTTGCCGGGTGCGCCAGCGAGTGGCCGGATCGGGCGGATCCGATGTCGCTGCCGGACGCTGCACGGCGGCCGTTCGTTAGTGCACACTGGACCGTGAATGCGACAGCGCGATCAAACGCACGTCCTTATGGTGGCGATCGCTAATGACGGCCGGATGACAGGGGACGGACGGGACGGACGGGACGGACGGGACGGACGGGACGGACGGGACGGACGGGACGGACGGGACGGACGGGACGGACGGGACGGACGGGACGGACGGGACGGACGGGACGGACGGGACGGACGGGACGGACGGGACGGACGGGACGGACGGGACGGACGGGACGGACGGGACGGACGGGACGGGACGGGACGGACGGAACGGGAGACGGGACGGGAGACGGGACGGGAGACGGGACGGGAGACGGGACGGGAGACGGGACGGGAGACGGGACGGGAGACGGGACGGGAGACGGGACGGGAGACGGGACGGGAGACGGGAGCCGTCTCCGGCCGGGGGCTGAGCCCACCGCGCGCCGACGAGGTAATGCGAGTGCGACCGACGCTAAAAACGGGGCTGGTCGCTGGGCGCCGGCCGTTTGTCTTAATGGGCCGGACGAGCGGCTCGTCGTTTCGTCATCTGGTCACCTTTCCAGATACTTATTTCTGATGAGCGCACCGACGAGTGGGCGCGGCCGGCCGGGCGGAGGAGTCTTTACAGATCAGCTGTAGCCTGTCGCTCGGCTTGATATATCTTCGGTAATTACATTGCAATTATATTTGTAATTACATGAGAGTGGGTTGCTAAGCTTTTTGCACGGGTGCTTCTCCGAGGCAGAAGCATTGGTAGCATAGGATAGGTCGATGCATGTCAGTCACGTTGTGGTCTATGGATTGAACATTGAACAAGCAAGGAACCAAACTAAAGAAGAAGTGCTCGCAAAGCACCAAACTATTTAGACCACACACAGACGTTTAACACTTGGATATCTCCCACTTCCCAGCTGGGTATCTCCAAAGATTCACAATCAGATATCATCTTCCATGGAGCGCAGCTTAGCAGTAGGAAGCTGTGCGGGGTCGCTCCCTCCTTGGCAGCAGTAAGCTGTGCCGGGTCGCTCCCTCCTTGCAACTGCCGCTCCTGAACTCGGACAGCTTTACCCCTGCGTCGTGTGTTCGGCTGTCGTATGGCGATCAACACGAGGCGGCAGCTTGTTGCGTGAGCTCGAGGAGTGGGGGGCGATACCCCTGTGCCGGTGGTTGGAGGTACCTATTCTGTTTTGTTCACGTTTGGCGAGAGACGCTTGTCATATGCAAAGTGTATTTGCACCAGTCACCATCTCACCATTTTCTTGTTTCATGATGTATTTTGATTGCTTGATCGACAGATGGTACAACGTCAATTTTCCATAGTTTTCCGCAGATGATGATGATAGTTTTTGTTTGTGTTTGGGGGGGGGGGGGTACCAACGGCTGAGGTCATTTGGCGCGCAGGCCTTTTGCTGAGTTCGGATGCGTCCAGTGCCGTCAGGCAGTGCAATAAACAGCTGCTACAATCGTGTATCACCTCTGCGTCCTGAAATATGCTTCAGCGGAGCTGCTTCATGCACATATTTCCATATTTGTGGTCCATGCAGGTTATTTCCCGAAGAAACCCGTCGAATAGAGCAGGGGAAACTCCATAAATTGACAGTTGTTTCATTCCTAGATAAGTTGAGCTGGAACAGTGCCTTCTGAGCCAGTATCGGAATCAAATGTCATGCCAGCATGACACCGAGGGTTCATCGATATCTCAACTCCTGCATGCATGATTGTCTAAAGAAACTTGTTTACTTAGATGTGAACGGCTGACAATGAAGCAACTCGACCTCACCTTGCCACGTGGTCCTAACGTCTGGAGCTTTTCCGACTAAGCCAAATGGGCGGACAAACCAGGTTCCTCCTCAGCTCCAATCCAGTCCACGGCTGAAAATGCTACAAAAATGACTGAAACCAGCTCGGCGCCAGACCGTTGACCAGACCGGGTAAATCTGGGCGCCGGTAGCCGAGTCGCGTCACCCGACCGGCGATACCAGGTTTACCTCACGCGCGCTGTCCGCCGCGCAGTACCAACACTGCTCTGAAGCGCGCTAAGCCTCCGCAGCCGCGTGCCGCGCGCAGTACCAACACTGCTCTGAAGCGCGCCAAGCCTCCGCAGCCGCGTGCCGCTCCGCTGGACGCCACTGGACGCCACTGGACGCCACTGGACGCCACTGGACGCCGCTGGACGCCACTGGACGCCACTGGACGCCACTGGACGCCACTGGACGCCGCTGGACACCACTGGACGCCACTGGACGCCACTGGACGCCGCGCCAGCCTGTTTGTTGACCGGCACGCGCGCCAACTTAGCTCTCAGTCGCTAAATGTTCAATTCTTTGCGCTTTTTAGACAACGGACTAGCCGGTGTAAGCACGCCTGCTTATTTATGAGGCCTTACCACCTGACTGACGCCCGGGTAATTGCCAATTTCTGGCTGTATCGGGCGATATTTCGCCGGCTGCGGCACCGCTGACCGGCGCCGGGCCCACGATGACGTCACCGGGGGCTGACCGCCTGAGTGACACGGGGCGGCCGCGCCGCCCGCGGGCCCCGCGCTTTAATTAATTAGTCAATTAAGAGCAGAAATTGCTTCTTTGTTGTAGGGCGCGCAGTGGTGGCTGGCTAATTTCCCTGGTGGCGGCTGGTGGCCGGCCGGTTGGCGCCGGCCGCCCGGGGGCGCCACCGAGCAGGGCTGGAGCCGTGTCCGAGTCGGCGCTCATATGGAGCTGACCCACCCCTCCCCGGGCAGATCTATGATTCTCGGGGCGGGGATGATGCATGACTTCGCGGGACTTCGAGCCTGACTTCGAGCCTTGATTCCGACCCGACGTCGGACTCGGTGTGCGGCCGGTCTGGCTTGAGGCGAGAGTTCTCTGGCTCCTGGTCATATCCCCCAGAGGCCCGATGCGTGGCCTCTGGCTTCTGACCAATGTGAGTCTCTGGCTTCTGACCCTCATGACTCGTCTACATATCCCGCGTCAAGTCCCAAGTCATGTAAGGTCGAACTGTCTCCACACTGCGGATTTCGAACCCACGCGCCGTGAAGAGGTGTTATATCCCAGATGCCTGCCACCTGTCGCCAGGTATGCGGACATCTCAGACATCTCAGATCGGTGTACCGATCGGCAACGTACCGGCAGTCAGTTGCAATGCAGGTCATATGCCAGCCGAGCTGACTGGCCGAGGCCAATGAAATGGCACGCGCTGCAACTCCAAATTGTGAAATGAATTCAGGGCGGACGCTGCGTGGACTCCGGGGGATTATAGAGCAGTAAATGAGAAATGCATTCTTTATTTGATGGGGACTATAACGGACGGAGTAGGCAGCGGGCAGACAGAAATTTAGCCACGTTGTCACCTTTGCAGTGTGCAAGCCGGAGCACGGAACGTGGTCAAATGCCGAGAGGCAGGGCTATGGTAACAACGCAAAACTCATGAATTAATTAAAAGTCTATGTTCATCAGGTTGAATAGCAAATTTTATGTAATTCGCAACAGATAAAAGCATTATTAGATTGCTTGGCTGGTGCCTAAATAGAGCTGCTGGCATTCCATCGTCCTTGTATCATCAATAAATGACTAGGTACGTTATTATACATTCGTTCATGCTGCGAATATAGAGCATGCCTCATGCAATTCATTAGCCACCACATCCTGGTGACTTTAATTTGGCCTCATTCCACTGCAAGGGGACAAAAGAGTAAGTTCTCTCATGCTCTTCGAAAGCAAACAATATAACTGAATGCGCTCGATCTCGATTCTACTACGCCCTCCTCTCCTTGTTCTTGCAAGTGTGCGCCCCTCTTCAATCCGTGACGATCTCACTTCCTCCTCCATCCTCTGTCTCGGCGTGAACACGCCACGCCAGGGCGTCTCACAGACTCACAGTAAACAGGGGGCGGTAGTCCCCGGTATTGTTATTGATAGAAGTACTCTGGGCGGTAGTCTGCGGACGGGACGGCGGACTCATCCGCAGTAGTCTGCGGATGTGCAGTGTAGGCCGTGACATGCTGCTGCAGCTACTCCGCAGCCAGCAGCGGAAGCAGAAGCAGAAGCAGCAGCGGAGGCGGCAATGCAGCAATCAGTCGACGGCGCAGCTACCGACAGGCCGTCCGCCGGCCTGCGACTTGATTGGACGATCGCCGCACTGAGCTAATGACGTCACCAGATGGCGGCGCCGAGGGGAAATAAAGGTCGTATTAATTAGTGCTGTTTAACTCAATCAAGGCTGTTTGTGTGAGAGAGAGAGAGACGGGCGTCGAGGCCGGCCGTGTGGAGACGGGGAGACGTGAGCGAGCGCGGCTGTTCCGGCGGAGGTGATGGGGTGGTGGGTGTTCCGCTGAGAGCCTAAACTGTTCGGCGGAGACGGTGGCGGCGATGGTTAGGCTACTGAGAATCCCAGTAATGATAGGAGTGATGGCTGTTCTACTGAGAAGACACAAACTGTTGGCCGGAGAGTGACGAATATTCGGATGCACTCGGAACGACTGTTCTGTTCAGAACAGAGCCTGTTCCGCAGAGTAGCTGATTATGCACTCGGAACGACTGTTCTGTTCAGAACAGAGCCTGCTCCGCAGAGTAGCTGATTATAGCGGCACGGCTGTTCGCTGAAAACCGCGACTGATCGACTGAAAATCACGGGTTTTCTGCACACAAAAAAACAGATCTGTTCTGTTTCGAATACTGTTCTGATTTACTAAGAACCACTTATGTTCTCTTTAGAGGTTCCGATAAGAGTCGTTCTCCTGAGAGCTGGGGCTGCTCTATTGAGAACTGTGATTTCGTGTTGGGACCTATGCCTGGGCTGGTTGTTGATAGGCATGATGGTTATGCCCAGGGTTGATTGTTATGAAAGTATGAAAGCGAATCTTTAAAATGAGCACTCATGTAATATTAAGGAAAATCGCACCAATTTCGACCTGGTCTTGACACTTTGTTTTCTGGTTGCCGCCGCTTGCGTGTGACTGCGCGATTCAGCGTCGTGTCACGGCGGAGTCAAACGTTCGCCGCATCCGGCCGACTCGTACTAACGGAGCTATGTTGCCGCACTGCTTCTGCCCCGTCCGGACTTGTTTTCCGCGATAAATAGTTCTAACTACTTCCATATTTTTATATTATAGTTAATCACTGCGACCTGTACTATTGCCTTAAAAATACTGGCGTTCACATGTCATATTGGACAGTAAATTATATTAATTCATGCTATCATGGATTTAGCCCCATTTTTAATTTTCCCCACGCCTCAATGTTTGGAATTTATGTTGATTGTGACCGCTTTATGACGCATTTTGGCGACTTTCATTAAGGTTTGTTGGTGTGCACAATTTAGGTTGCGGGAGTTTGCAAATTACCCCGGGCCGAAATGAGTCCGCCTCGCCTAAGTAACTGCCGCTCATGTGATTGCACCGAGCCCCAGATCAATCGCTTTTTCAATCAGGGGTAATTTGAGAGACATCTTTCATCGCGTTATCGGCAACGCTGAATTGTGATTGGCCGTTGCGCATGCAGTGCCAGTGAACCCGGACAGCATGCCTTGGTGCAATATCCATCGACGCTCATACGCCGGCGTGACGCGGCGGGGTCCGTGTCGAGTTCAGACGGTCTGACGCTGTCTTCCCAGCGCCCGCCCACACGGATCCAGGCAGAACTCGGCTCAGCTGGCCGCCCGGGCACCTGTGGGTCCGTCCGCCGCGCCGGACAGTTTTACAAGTAAGCAGATTATTTGTTTATAGTCTGGGGGCGGCCGGCGGCAGCGGCCGGCGGGACACCTGCCGCCGGGGAGGGAGGGAGGGAGGGAGGGAGGCCGCGCCCGTGCCCAGCACGCTTCAGCAGACACGACGCCCCGGCGTAGCACGGGCGGAGGCAGCGCGGAGAAAACGGAGGGGGGGGGGGGGGGGCTGCTGCCCGTATAGTAGCGCAGGGGCGGGTCCAGTAGGAAAGAGCATGGGGATGGTCTTTCTTTGGCCGTATTTGATTCAAAGTCAGCTGTCGAGGGCGCTGCATGATTTTTAAGTGCGGGAAGCAAGAGACGGGAGGAGCTGCAGCTTCCTGTTCCAAATGATACGCGATAAGATTGAGGCACATTCCTCGTCCGACTAACTGTTTCGACAGCGCAGTACCAGTCGATTTTCAACAGCCCCCAAGTGTCGAACGATGGTTTGCTTGTTTGAGGTGCAGAGGAACGCGGAGCTGGTATTCGTTTCTAGGATTGCGAGCCACAAAAATCTGTCATCACAGATTCGCTTCACAGGTTCCTGACTGGTTATTGTTGTTATAGTTCCACCCGGTAGGTTTTGGTAACATGTCCTTTTCACCATTCCTTTCACCCTTGTTCCGGTTCGTGTCGGGTTCCAAGTCTCGTTCAACGTCCCGCCCCGTGCCCCGCCCTGTGTCCCGTCCCGTGTCCCGTCCCGTGCCCCGTCCCGTGCCCCGTCCCGTGCCCCGTCCCGTGTCCCGTCCCGTGCCCCGCCCCGTGTCCCGTCGTCCCGTGTCCCGTCCCGTGTCCCGTCCCGTGTCCCGTCCCGTGTCCCGTCCCGTGCCCCGTCCCGTGTCCCGTCCCGTGTCCCGTCCCGTGTCCCGTCCCGTGTCCCGTCCCGTGTCCCGTCCCGTGTCCCGTCCCGTGTCCCGTGTCCCGTCCCGTGTCCCGTCCCGTGTCCCGTCCCGTGTCCCGTCCCGTGTCCCGTCCCGTGTCCCGTCCCGCGCCGCCCCTGTCTGGGCGAAGTACCGTGTGTGTTGTCCAGCGACACATTAACCGTTATCGGGTCACCATCGCGCGTTACACTAATTTCCCGGTGGTAAAACAACACTCGGCGCCACGCCATCTGATTAACCGACGGGTAATTAGACAGACTATCCGCCCCCGCCCCGCCCCGTCCCGCCCCGTCCGCCCGTGCGTGCCGGGCGTGCCGGGAGAAGGCGAGGCGGACCGGGAGAGAGAAGGAGGGGAGGGAGGGGAGAGAAGAGAGAAGGGTTGAACCCAACTCCTGAACTATCGGATTGAGTTTTAAATGCTAGTAGAGGCGGCATGAAGGCTGAAAACGCATAAAAGTCACCACAAACCTCGTTTCATGAGGAGGTGTCGGATTGAAAGCGGAGGGAAGATACCAACGGCGAAAGAAGTTTTAGGGCGATGCCCATAACGCTCACTATGAACAAAGGCATGTTTGATAAAGTTCATGCCTTAAGTGGCTGGGTTCAACGGCTAAAGTCTTTGTTGTGGCCACCTCTGCTCCATTTAGCCAGAGCTGTAACTCACGTGACAAGCCGGGCAACGTGCCCCATCGCCTGCCATCGGCACTGCCACCCCTCCCTCTCTGCCACCGGCCGCCCTCCTCCCTCCCTCGGGCGGCATATAAAGTGATCCCGGTGCGGGCTGCGTCGCTCGCCGGCCGCGGCCACGTCATGGACGCTCGCTCGTTTGTCACATGGCGCTGCGTGCGCTGCGGTGTCGCGTGCAGCCGGTGGCACCCGTGAAGCGTAGTCAAACGCTCCCCGGTGGGTCCTGCCACCCTCCGGCCACTGCACTGTTCTGCCACGATCACTGAGCAGTGAGCAAGCAGTGAGCACACAGCACCATCGGCACACGGCTTTCAGTATATAGAGTCCACACGGCACCATCGGCACACGGCTTTCAGTATATAGAGTCCACACGGCGCCATCGGCACACGGCTTTCAGTATATAGAGTCCACACGGCACCATCGGCACACGGCTTTCAGTATATAGAGTCCACACGGCACCATCGGCACACGGCTTTCAGTATATAGAGTCCACACGGCGCCATCGGCACACGGCTTTCAGTATATAGAGTCCACACGGCACCATGCAGGAAGTGCGCACGGATGAAAGCGCGGATATCGGGTTTGAAACTGCTTGAAACTGCGAGGAAATCAGGACTGCTGAATGAAGCTTCCGGTGTTTGTGGTCCAGGCGCCTGGGGCCGGTTGGACAAGCTGCTTGGTGTGTGTCGTTTCTGGGTCCGCGAAAATATGTGGCGTTTTGTTCCCGAGTTGCAATGAAATGAGCATTTACGGCCATATTATGTTATGACGTGCAATTCAGACCATTATGATGCTTCCCACAATCATTTTCATGCTTATTTTTTACGATTCTTTGTTTGCTTAGCTCGCATACTCGCGTCCCATCGGCCTATTAATGGCCACCAAGCAAAACGAAAACGATCTACTGGACCGCCAGACTCGAGGCGCTCCAAGAAGCCACTCAGCCCGGGACGATAGAGGGAGCGACCGGTCCCGCGGGACCATGCACGGTGCGCTATGGTCCCGGACCCGGTCCCGGTCCCGGTCCCGGTCCCGTCTCCTCCCCTGAGTGACGGGCCGTCCTCCGTAGCGCCGCCAAACACCGCCAAATTAATGGCACTTGGCCGATAAGCAATTTAGATATTTTGATAAGTGATTTGGGAAGGGCAAATCTGATTCCAGTCACAATGGGGGACTATCTGGAAATCTCATTCCCACCCCAGAACATGCATTCCTGTGTCATTAATTACCAGAGGCGTACGCATAATCTGGGGAGGGCCAACAAACAAGACAGCCAGCGCGGCCGGCAGCGGCTTGTCCGCCGAGAGGGAGCTAGGCAGCGCCTTCCTCAACCGGCAGCTCGGACGTCTCAGACCGGAGAGAGAGAGAGAGAGAGAGAGAGAGGCAGAGAGAGAGAGAGAGAGAGAGAGAGAGAGAGAGAGAGAGAGAGAGAGAGAGAGAGAGAGAGAGAGAGAGAGAGAGAGAAAGAGAGACGGTACCGCACACAGACGTCGTGCCGGCCGGCCGGTAATCGTAAAAATAGGCCGACTAATGCGGCCCATAAGTGGCAGGATAAAGGACGGACACATTCTTGAACTAATGGAGTCCCTGTGCGAGCCTGGGAAGAAGGCGAGCTCGCGCTGTGTGAGTGTCGGTGCTGGTCGCCGGCCCACTGTGCGCTGCGGTAGGATCGCGTGACCTTGTGGTCGGTGGAGCTGGAGAACGGCTGTGTCACTGGCGGGGTCACAGGGACCCGAGCATTTGCTCGCCATGTCTCGAGAGGTGTCTGGGGGCCGGCGCGGGGTGTCCGGAGAGAGCTGTCGAAGCTCGGCGTCAGTGAGCTGCCGCAGCTCGCCTGGGTCGATCGCCGGTGTCCAGCGGTGATAGTAACCTCACGCTACGCGCGCGCCCTGACCTTCCCGGCCTGATGTGGTGGGCGTCTGTCGAGTGTCGAAGCACGGCAGTGACGGCCGCCGGTCCGTCGTGGCCGACCGGGTGACGGTCCTGAGATTCACGCCGCCAGCGCCGGTGGCACGGCAGTGACGGCCGCCGGTCCGTCGTGGCCGACCGGGTGACGGTCCTGAGATTCACGCCGCCAGCGCCGGTGGCACGGCAGTGACGGCCGCCGGTCCGTCGTGGCCGACCGGGTGACGGTCCTGAGATTCACGCCGCCAGCGCCGGTGGCACGGCAGTGACGGCCGCCGGTCCGTCGTGGCCGACCGGGTGACGGTCCTGAGATTCACGCCGCCAGCGCCGGTGGCACGGCAGTGACGGCCGCCGGTCCGTCGTGGCCGACCGGGTGACGGTCCTGAGATTCACGCCGCCAGCGCCGGTGGCACGGCAGTGACGGCCGCCGGTCCGTCGTGGCCGACCAGGTGACGGTCCTGAGATTCACGCCGCCAGCGCCGGTGGCACGGCAGTGACGGCCGCCGGTCCGTCGTGGCCGACCAGGTGACGGTCCTGAGATTCACGCCGCCAGCGCCGGTGGCACGGCAGTGACGGCCGCCGGTCCGTCGTGGCCGACCAGGTGACGGTCCTGAGATTCACGCCGCCAGCGCCGGTGGCACGGCAGTGACGGCCGCCGGTCCGTCGTGGCCGACCGGGTGACGGTCCTGAGATTCACGCCGCCAGCGCCGGTGGCACGGCAGTGACGGCCGCCGGTCCGTCGTGGCCGACCAGGTGACGGTCCTGAGATTCACGCCGCCAGCGCCGGTGGCACGGCAGTGACGGCCGCCGGTCCGTCGTGGCCGACCGGGTGACGGTCCTGAGATTCACGCCGCCAGCGCCGGTGGCACGGCAGTGACGGCCGCCGGTCCGTCGTGGCCGACCAGGTGACGGTCCTGAGATTCACGCCGCCAGCGCCGGTGGCACGGCAGTGACGGCCGCCGGTCCGTCGTGGCCGACCAGGTGACGGTCCTGAGATTCACGCCGCCAGCGCCGGTGGCACGGCAGTGACGGCCGCCGGTCCGTCGTGGCCGACCAGGTGACGGTCCTGAGATTTACGCCGCCAGCGCCGGTCAATCGGCGATCCCTCCAGATCGACCGGTTAACTGACCGGGTCCGGTAGAGCGCCAGGAGACCCGGCAGTGGCGTCTCCCTGGAGGCGTGTCCGCCGCGATCGCGCCACCTTTGTCTCACCACGCCGAGTGCGCCAACAAACGTCTAATAACTGCCTGGCGCGGCGGTTTGCGTTACTTCAGACCTCAGCTGACACACTCCGCGCCGCCGACACCCGGTCAATGACGTCACGGTCAGTGACGTCTCACGGCTACCCTGCCGGTGGCATATGACGTCACACGCACGGCCGGCGTCCGCCGGATCTACGGGGCTGGTTCACCGGCTCCGGTCGCGATGATTCCTGCTGTCTTGGTTAATGTGACGTCGGGCCGGCGGGATTGGTGGGAACGCACGCCGTAATTAGGGTGTTTTAGGCCCAAGTGTTCGGTGGTCGCCCGTGTGAACACATTCAGATTGGCGCTGTGTGCCTCGTAGAGCCCCGCAGTCATGTCCGCCAACGGTGAACTTGTTTGCAATTCAGCTGCAATGAAGCTTGTTCGATGTTCATTAAGGTCGCCAGTGGCTAAACGATTTCCGCCGCCAAGATTTAATGCTGATTGGCTGCGAATCCGGTCGAAAGGCTGCGAATCGTGGTAACTGGTGTACTCAGTTATGCTACTGATGGAGTTGAAAAGCAGACTGGCTGATCTCTGCTTGAATGTAGGTTGGTATGCACTAAGCGGGAGCTCTTGGTATGGGGCGAAACGTTAGTTTTAATTACCCGCTCACATCAAGTTTTCCTGTTAGATAAGAGTCTTGCCGCTCAGTTTTATATCGATAATGACGTGAATTTGATTTCCGCGGAATTGACCAAATGAGCTCGGCTTAGCAGCTTTTCTGGATAGAAGCCAGGCAAAAGATATGGCGTGGTTGCCAAAGCTGACAAGCTACATGACGCGATTAATTCATGACATTTTGACATGAACGGAAGTATTTTTGCCTTGGCTATCATGGTATTCAATGTTATGAGCGAAGCTATCTAGATTTGTTCGACACCCTGAGACAATTAAGCTCCACGGAACAGTCCGGCTATTCCAATTAAAAACGAACATAACAATAATACTTCAGAAATGTGCGGAAGACCCCTCAACAAAACAGGCAAAACAATGGCACATGTCACAATATCGGTTGCATAGTGTTTGATTATAGTTTATACCCACAATTTGTTACATTCAGCAGATTATTCCACATTCCTTGGGGGCTGTTCATTCACATTGCGATCACCTGACCTTGCTGTGAAGCACTGTTGATTCTGAGCCGTACAGCTCAACATTGAACAATGCAACCTTTTGCTGCTACGCTACTAATGAACGCTGTCATGCCAGATCGAGACACGGCTAATACATTTTTACCCAACTCCGCCGGGCAGCGATTTTCCTCTATACGGTCAGTTGGCAGCACAGATGGCAGGATTAGGCGTTCGTTAGTCCGCGATTAAAAAACACAACTGCGGCATGCTGCCGTGCCTATCCAGCCAGCCCTATGCGGTTCAACCCGCGGGAAACTGACAGCAAACCCTGCGGCATGCTGCCGTGCCTATCCAGCCAGCCCTATGCGGTTCAACCCGCGGGAAACTGACAGCAAACCCTGCGGCATGCCCTGCCCTGCCTATCCAGCCAGCCCTATGCGGTTCAACCCGCGGGAAACTGACAGCAAACCCTGCGGCATGCCCTGCCCTGCCTATCCAGCCAGCCCTATGCGGTTCAACCCGCGGGAAACTGACAGCAAACCCTGCGGCATGCTGCCGTGCCTATCCAGCCAGCCCTATGCGGTTCAACCCGCGGGAAACTGACAACAAACCCTGCGGCATGCCCTGCCCTGCCCTGTCCCGCAGTGATCTGCCCTGCCCTGCTCCGTTATGACCTGCCCTGGCCCGCAGTGATCTGCCCTGCCCTGGCCCGCAATGATCTGCCCTGGCCTGCAATGATCTGCCCTGGCCCGCAGTGATCTGCCCTGTCCCGCAGTGACCTGCCCTGTCCCGCAGTGATCTGCCCTGCCCTGGCCTGCAGTGATCTGCCCTGTCCTGCAGTGATCTGCCCTGTCACGCAGTGATCTGCCCTGCCCTATGTCTGTCTCCCTGCAGTGATCTGCCCTGTCCTGCAGTGATCTGCCCTGTCACGCAGTGATCTGCCCTGCCCTATGTCTGTCTCCCTGCAGTGATCTGCCCTGTCCTGCAGTGATCTGCCCTGTCACGCAGTGATCTGCCCTGCCCTGTGTCTGTCTCCCTGCAGTGATCTGCCCTGGCCCGCAGTGATCTGTCCTGGCCCGCAGTGATCTGCCCTGCCCTGTGTCTGTCTCCCTGCAGTGATCTGCCCTGTCCTGCAGTGATCTGCCCTGTCACGCAGTGATCTGCCCTGCCCTGTGTCTGTCTCCCTGCAGTGATCTGCCCTGGCCCGCAGTGATATGTCCTGGCCCGCAGTGATCTGCCCTGCCCTGTGTCTGTCTCCCTGCAGTGATCTGCCCTGGCCCGCAGTGATCTGTCCTGGCCCGCAGTGATCTGCCCTGCCCTGTGTCTGTCTCCCTGCAGCCGCTGTCACTACAGGTGATACTCTGACACCTGGCCCTGGCCCGCAGTGATCTGCCCTGCCCTGTGTCTGTCTTCCTGCAGCCGCTGTCACTACAGGGGATACTCTGACACCTGGTAGCAAGACATGTGATCAGTGACCTGCCCTGTCCCGCAGTGATCTGCCCTGCCCTGGCCTGCAATGATCTGCCCTGGCCCGCAGTGATCTGCCCTGTCCCGCAGTGACCTGCCCTGTCCCGCAGTGATCTGCCCTGCCCTGGCCCGCAATGATCTGCCCTGGCCTGCAGTGATCTGCCCTGTCCCGCAGTGATCTGCCCTGCCCTATGTCTGTCTCCCTGCAGTGATCTGCCCTGTCCCGCAGTGATCTGCCCTGGCCCGCAGTGACCTGCCCTGGCCCGCAGTGATCTGTCCTGGCCCGCAGTGATCTGCCCTGCCCTGTGCCTGTCTCCCTGCAGCCGCTGTCACTACAGGTGATACTCTGACACCTGGCCCTGGCCCGCAGTGATCTGCCCTGCCCTGTGCCTGTCTCCCTGCAGCCGCTGTCACTACAGGTGATACGCTGACACCTGGTAGCAAGACATTCACGCTCGTGACAGCCGGGTGCGCACTGACGGTTGTGTCCCCTTTCAGTGGCGTTCTGACGAGCGTTTTTCCTGTCAGAACGGCTGGCGCTATTTGCGTTAGAATTGTCGGGGCCGATGCCGACCGGACCACTATCGGCTGTGGGTACGCGTCGGTGACACCAATAGAGGTGTTCGCGGCGTTATCTGCTGTGTATTAACGCCCCGTTATCCGGCCTGCCCGTATCGGCTGACTTCAACACCTTATAGCACGCTAATGCCAGTGTCAACGTGCTTTTTAATTTATCTCGCCTTAATTAATCAATGGCGCCAGTCGTAAAGATAGAGGCGCGGTAATGCTTTAATTACGGCATCGCGGCGATAGTGGCGCTCGGCGGCGTGTGCGTCGCGCCGGATAAAGATGCCGACGCCATAGCGCGCCATAAATGACGACAATGCTGCGGCCATCGGCGCTCAAAACGAGTCGTAAATGCGCCACACGTCTGATCGTCGACTGAGTGTGAACAGCATCGACGGCCGGCGCTTATCGGGCCGAAAAGAAGCTGACACACGTGGAAATGGGAGCGAACACCTGTTTGTGTTAGCGGCTGCATTGTCTTGGACGTCGCACGCAGGCCACAGGTGGCATGACACATCTATAATCACGTATCCATCGGCAATGACAGGCGGCCGCAGAGCCATATTTGGCTGAGGCCATGGCCCAATGAATGTTTCATTTGTCTGCAACAACTTTCATTTATAATTCATACTTTTCACCTTTGGTCGCACACACATAACAGGACCACCAGCAACAGTTCCACTGCCACCACCACCACCAGAAGGCGAAGCTCCGTCTTTAGCCGTAGCAGCTATGTAAGCAGGCTGCTTAGTGGCCCGATAAGCTATAGGTTACCAACCGCCGTCGGAATTCCACTTTCAACGTTGGACTCACAAGCAATCCATGCTCAAGCCACTCATTTCCATATCAATCAAAACTACTGCCAGCGATTCAAGACACCACCTGATAGAACAGTACCCATTTCATGACAGAACGCTATAAGGCATCCGAGGGTAACGTTTCCATATATAACCGTGATTGAAGTAACCAAGGGGTTCAGAACACCCAGAGTACCGATAGCAAGTGCAGCAACGGGCACAGAAGAAGCGACTATCGCCTCCCCCTCCCCCGTAGGTCTCTCGCTGCGGCTCGCGCTCGCGTCCCGCAGGAGGTGGGCCACGCTCTGGGACGTCTCACCGTCACTCACCGGGCTGATTGGATTGGCCGCAGACACAGGTGTTCTGCTGTGCCCGTTGCCCGCAGACACAGGTGTTCTGCTGTGCCCGTTGCCCGCAGACACAGGTGTTCTGCTGTGCCCGTTGCCCGCAGACACAGGTGTTCTGCTGTGCCCGTTGCCCGCAGACACAGGTGTTCTGCTGTGCCCGTTGCCCGCAGACACAGGTGTTCTGCTGTGCCCGTTGCCCGCAGACACAGGTGTTCTGCTGTGCCCGTTGCCCGCAGACACAGGTGTTCTGCTGTGCCCGTTGCCCGCAGACACAGGTGTTCTGCTGTGCCCGTTGCCCGCAGACACAGGTGTTCTGCTGTGCCCGTTGCCCGCAGACACAGGTGTTCTGCTGTGCCCGTTGCCCGCAGACACAGGTGTTCTGCTGTGCCCGTTGCCCGCAGACACAGGTGTTCTGCTGTGCCCGTTGCCCGCAGACACAGGTGTTCTGCTGTGCCCGTTGCCCGCAGACACAGGTGTTCTGCTGTGCCCGTTGCCCGCAGACACAGGTGTTCTGCTGTGCCCGTTGCCCGCAGACACAGGTGTTCTGCTGTGCCCGTTGCCCGCAGACACAGGTGTTCTGCTGGGCCCGTTGCCCGCAGACACAGGTGTTCTGCTGTGCCCGTTTCCCGCAGACACAGGTGTTCTGCTCTGCCCGTTGCCAGCAGACACAGGTGTTCTGCTGTGCCCGTTGGCCGTTGCTGTTCTTGCTACCGGTACTCTGGGTGTTCTGTATCTGTGCATCTGGACCGGTACCTGTGTACCTGCTCTGCCCGTATTTGTGGTTCTGCTGTGCCGGTATTTGTGGTTCTGCTGTGCCGGTATTTGTGGTTCTGCTGTGCCGGTATTTGTGGTTCTGCTCTGCCGGTATTTGTGGTTCTGCTGTGCCGGTATTTGTGGTTCTGCTGTGCCGGTATTTGTGGTTCTGCTGTGCCGGTATTTGTGGTTCTGCTGTGCCGGTATTTGTGGTTCTGCTCTGCCGGTATTTGTGGTTCTGCTCTGCCGGTATTTGTGGTTCTGCTGTGCCGGTATTTGTGGTTCTGCTGTGCCGGTATTTGTGGTTCTGCTCTGCCGGTATTTGTGGTTCTGCTGTGCCGGTATTTGTGGTTCTGCTCTGCCGGTATTTGTGGTTCTGCTGTGCCGGTATTTGTGGTTCTGCTCTGCCGGTATTTGTGGTTCTGCTGTGCCAATATACGTTTTGGTGTTCCAATACACGGTGCACACCTTCCTGGCAACTCATGTCAAATCTATGGCACAACATTAAAGCGAAGTGGCAGTTACGTATTGATTCGTCCCCTGCATCCTTTTTGAAAGGAAAAAAATTATCGTGCATGATTACGAATGGCAATAATTGATATGCATTATGTTTAACTTCTCAAATATCACTTAGGTATATTTAATTAGGATTACTTTATGTGTTTTACTATTTCATAAGAACAGCAAATATCAAAACAATGTATGGTTGTAAAAACTCTCGGAAACTGGCAGAAATATCACTAGTTGACCACATTGCCCTTTAACTTGGGTTATTTCACGTATGCTGTGTAAACTGAATCGGCCTGCAGTGACCAGTCCACAGCCACAGGGCCTCACGGCCAGCCACCGGACCACACGGGACCACAGCGCGGCGCGAAATCACGTGCGGCGCGCTGTTTTGCTGCGTGAAACTGCGCGTGCGGCGCGGCCCGGTGAAACCCTGCGATTAGAGCCGTCACACGCGGCACTGCGCCCGGTCTGCACTCTTTGTGTTCGGCGCCAATCACCGGCTACGTGCATAACAGCCGCGCTTTCAGTGAAACCGTGTGTTTTGTGGATTCATCATGCCATGACGCCACGATTTATGCACGTTTAGGAGTGCAAGCGATGCATAGGTTATGCACATTGCACAATATGCCCAGTGCTCAATGCTAAGTGCACTTTCAATCAAATACTATCACTTTCCGAATCAGGAAGCCAAAGAATAAGAGAATGTGCAGAAGTTGCATGCTCTAAGCATGTCGGCGGACAGCATGGGGCGAACTTGTTTGCCAGTGAGGCGACCACCACGTCGCAGCCGACGCTCGGAGTATCGGGTCAAGCGATCGAGCCGTCCGCTCGCCGCCGCCGAGACGCGAGTTCTCTCACTTGAAACAACACTTAACGGCCACCAAACTTGTGCGAAGGGCGAAGACCCAGCAGCAGTTGTGGATGGCGTCGCCGCGTCGCCTTGTTTATTGGACGAGTCACGCATCACAGAAAACGCCGCTCGAACCGATAGTCGGGCCCGGTCTCTTGGCCAGCAGTGCTGCTAGATGGGAAATACACTTCTTCTTCGGTACAGGTTTCTCGGTTCATATCAGCCGGTTCGGTTCGGTTCGGTTTCTCGGTTCGGTTCATGGTTACGTTTGTATGTACATTGCACGCACAGGCCTAGAAATATAAGCGTTCCGGGCTATATATCGCTAGCAATACTAATAAATTATATGTACTAATATACTTAGATCTATTAAACACAGCTCGGGTTCGCTATATTTTGCTCGTTCCTGCCTTCCAGCCCTGGAATCCCGGCAGCTCTGTCCTTGGGCGTGACTCCTAGCTCACTGCAGGCGTCACCACAGTGCTGTGTTTGCCAGAAATCGTGTCCCACCTCCCCTCCCCGGCGCCACACAAAAGCGGCACGTGCACCTGTGACGTCACGCGGCACGTGTTGGCCGTGTCGCGCGGTGCGGCGGGGCCATGCAGCCGCGGTCTGCCTGTGTATAATTACCGCGTTCCGGCGGCAGGGGCCAGGTGCTGGGTGCCAATGGTAGCTGGTGACGCACAAGCTTGGTCGAGAAAGACCGTTTAGTTGAGTTCACTGGAGTGACGAAGTGATGTGTGGAGGAGAGGTGTGATGGTGTGACGGTGTGACTGTGACGTGTGACATGCCACGGTGGCTATGTGAGGAGTGGCGGCCGAGGAGTGACGGTGTGACGGTGTGACGGAGTGACGGTGTGACGGTGTGACGGTGTGACGGTGTGACGGTGTGACGGTGTGACGGCGTGACGCAGCAGCCACAGGGTGCCCAGCTCGATCCTGCAGCCGCTCCTTGAACCGGCGTCATTTCATGCCGGGCCGCGCTATAAGCCGACTGCTAATGTGAAGGCCTACAATTGGCCTTTGTTAGGGCGGCGCAGACGGCTGTGGGCGAGCAGGAACAAATTGGCTGCAAAGGCCAACTGCTTACGAAACGGCGGCTAAGACCGCCCTACCTTATGGCAGGAGGAAAGGGTTATTTGTATTATCAGCGCTGATGAAATTCACACCCAATGAAGATGAAGCAGCTCCCGTTGTTAAGGAATACATGCCTGCGTCATCCCTGAATATATAACGAACCAATTTTCTATCCATTATTTGTTATCAAAGAAAGTCGGGTGTTAGTTGGTTTGCTTCCCTGCTTCTACCACCTTCCCCGTCTCAGTCTCCGTCTCCGTTTCTGGCTCTGTGTCTGTCCCGCTCTTATGCCTCCGTGTCTCCGCCTCCGTCCTCCGTGTCTCCGTCTCTATCCTCCGTGTCTCCGTCTCCGTCCTCCGTGTCTCCGTGTCTCCGTCCTCCGTGTCTCCGACCTCCGTGTCTCCGTCTCCCCGAATCTCCGTGTCTCCGTCTCCCCGTGTCTCAGTCCTCCGTCCCCGTATTCCAGTATCTCCGTCCTCCGTCCCACGTGTCTCCATCCCCGTGTCTTTCCACGTGTCTCCGTGTCTCCTTGGCGGTTCGTCGCGGGTCATTAGCGCGTCGGCCGGCTCCTCTGGCCATCTGCTCATTAGCACCGCCGCCCTGAACTCGTGTTGCACGCTAATTCGCCGTGAAGAAGATAACGCATGCGCCGCGCGCGCTGCCGGCGGGCGGGCAAGGGCGGCACGACGGATTTTTGTCAGGGGGGCAAGTCAAAATTTAGGGGGCATCCATTTAAGAAGGGGCCCTTGACCTCCATAGGGCTCCTCTCCCCTCCCATCTGGCTTCCAGAGGGCCGCTTCTGGCCATCAGGGGCACCTCTGACCTCCATAGGACCCCTCTGGCCTACAGGGGCCCACCTCTGACCTCCATAGGTCCAATCTAACCTGCCCTCTGGCTTCCAGATGGCCTCATCTGGCCTTCAAATACCCTTCTGACCTCCATAGGACCCCCTCTGGCTTCCAGGGGCCCATGTGACCTCCGTGATGGGGCCTGCGAGATGCATGGAGGGGCCTCCTTAAATGACAGGGGGGGGGGGAATATATGTTTGCCCCCACCCCCTCCCTGCCTGACGACAGGGGGGGGGGGCAACTGCTCCTCCTGCCCCCCCCCCCCCCCCGGTGGCACACGCCGCTGCAGGCGGGTGAGGGAGGGGAGGGAACACCCACCACCTGCCACGGGACGCCGGGAGAAGCACCGAGGGCGCACCCAGCAGCCAGACCAGGGGGATGGCAAGCAAAGGAGAACATAGAATACGTCGCTATGATTTCGAAACATTGATTTTGTGCTTTGATAACAAGCACAACGGTGAGTTACTATCAAAAACTTTAAGGGACTGCAAGCCTAATGGTATTCAGCATCCCGAGTGCTTCCGAAAATTGTAGCCTGTTCCCTGTCATTTCTACTGTAGTTTCTTGTGCCCCGTGCCAGTCGCTGGTTATGTCAGTCCTGCCACGTAGCTGAGATCGCTGCCGGTTCTCTCAGACGTCTCTCCGAACCCGTCAGCTCCCTGACGGGGGACGCCACCGTGTTACCACCCCCGGCGTCACCGTGTTACCACCCCCGGCGTCACCGTGTTACCACCCCCGGCGTCACCGTGTTACCACCTCCGACGTCACCGTGTTACCATCCCCGGCGTCACCGTGTTACCACCCCCGGCGTCACCGTGTTACCACCCCGGCGTCACCGTGTTACCACCCCCGGCGTCACCGTGTTACCACCCCCGGCGTCACCGTGTTACCACCCCCGGCGTCACCGTGATACCATCCCCGGCGTCACCGTGTTACCACTCCGCCGCCGGCCGGGAGACCGTCAGCTCCCTGGCGGGGGGCGTCACGTGTTACCACCCCCGGCGTCACCGTGTTACCTACCCCGGCGTCACCGTGTTACCACCCCCGCCGCCGGCCGGGAGACCGTCAGCTCCCTGGCGGGGGGCGTCACGTGTTACCACCCCCGGCGTCACCGTGTTACCTACCCCGGCGTCACCGTGTTACCACCCCCGGCGTCACCGTGTTACCACCCCCGGCGTCACCGTGTTACCTACCCCGGCGTCACCGTGTTACCACCCCCGGCGTCACCGTGTTACCACCCCCGGCGTCACCGTGTTACCTACCCCGGCGTCACCGTGTTACCACCCCCGCCGCCGGCCGGTGGGTGGTGTATGCAGCGGAGCAACCTTCGCCTGACCTTCTCCGACTGATACGAACAATGAGCATGACAGCAGCGGAGCATCGTATCGCCGTGCAACTAACGCCTTCTCGGGCCGTCTGCAGCCACCGCTCCCTCTCCCTCTCTCCCTCTCTGTCTGGCTCTCGCTCGCCCACGGCCCGCCGTCTGATGACCCGCACTCAATGCTCTCGATCCTTTTGACCTTCCATGTCATGGAGTGGGCGGTGGGACGCGAGTCGGGGGAGCGAGTCAGAGGTTTCGGCGCCGGGGACGGAGGACTAGAGTCTGAGTATGACCAGCCCTGACCCGATCTGACCTGATCTGACTCGTTCTGACCTGATCTGTCCTGACCTGATCTGACGTGCCCTTATCTGCTCAGACCTACCCTGGCCTGGTCTGACATACTCGCTGAGCTACCCTGACCTGGTCTGACCCGATGATTCATTCTGGGCTACCTGACCTGACCTGACCTGCCCTGACTCGCTCTGACCTGCTATTTAACCTCCCCTGACCTGCCCTGACCCATGACACCGCCTCTAACTGGGAGGATCCAGGTCGGGTCACGCCCGGCCCCAATGGCCGGGCGTGCGCGGCGCCCAGTTTAGCTAAACAGACCCGTCAGCCGTGCGCCGACCCCTCTGAAATATGGCAAATAACTCACGCTTAATTGCAGCCGTACCCCGGAGTTTAATTCCATTACACGTTGTTCCTCGGATCTGCGCGGGACGACGGCGCGCTGCCTGGTGACTGTGGCGGCCTGGCCTACCAGCTGCAGGTCGGCTGAGGGCGTGGGCCTGTAATGGGCCTGTGAGGGGTGTGGCTGTGGGCCTGTGATGGTGATGGATCAGATGGTGATCGCTGGGCGGGTTCACATGGCTTTACATTGTTTTCCAAACTATGCACGCTTGCATTGATGAATCAGCGCCTTGCTGAAATATAGGTAGAGTCAACACATCTCCAAATAATTTTATCAGACGTATATTTCTTTATGTATCCACTTGTGTAATTATTTCTCAAGCACTACTTTGGTGACACTCTGATAGTGTTCGGTCCTCTCGTTCCCGTTATCTGGTTATCGGAACACGGCCCGGGGCGGTCTCTCGGCCTCCGCCTCCGCCTCCCCCTCCCCCTCCCCTCCCCTCTGATCGGCCCCCGGCGGTCCGGTATGATCTACCATGATAAATGATGAGCCGATTGGATGAGAGGCGTGCGCCATGTTGCCTGGGCACGCCCCTCCCTCCGCCCCACCCGCCGCGGCTCGTGCTGCACCGCTGCTGATGCTCCACTCATCAGATGCAGATGACTCGCATATATAGTAGTGATGTCATTTTTTGCAAAAATTTCCTGACCGATTCCAAACCGATACCGAATGGAAGGCATTTCGATTGACCGAATACCGACCGATTTTGGTTAAAGCCAAAAATGTCCAAAATTTGACCGATTTTCAAATTGTATACTTATTTATGTAGAGAACACACTGTAAAAATATATTTGCTTAACATCATAAAACGCACATGTACAGTTTCCAAAAAGACAGTATAATTGTGAAAAAGCGAACCAAATACATTTACAAAGCAAAGTAATAATTAGCAATAATTATTAGTACAAATTAAGTAATTATGCTGCAAGCATGACCGAAAGCACATTGGAAACAGGATGGAAAAATGTGACCTGAATCATTTCATATTAATTTGCAGCATAATACATATCACATAAATACATACATAGGAAGAAATACATTTTATCTGGCCAAAGTTGGAGTGGCATACTAGTTAATGGTTTGTGCTTGCTACTTAAGATGGTATACAATACATATTTTCAAGGACCTCACTTCTTCTTGTGAGCAATATCTTCAATCTTGATATATTAATGATGTGTTCTATTTAGTATTTACATTAATTGATTGAATTTCGAACAAATTTGCTGGATATGTGTAAAAGTGTGACAAAAAAGTGAATTGTTTAAGATTAGGCTGACCTAAAAGTGTAAAAAAATGTATAAGCCTGACCGACCGATTACCAAATCGGTCACAACATTTTTTTCGGTTGCCAAAATTTCGGTAACCGATTGACACCACTAATATATAGTAACCGCAGGGTCGAGGGTTCGAATCTGAGCCGGTGGAGACTTTTCGATCAATGTTGTAATTATTAATCCGGACTGTTATGCAGACCACGGTGATAATTTACACTTTCCTTAATCCCAGTGATTCATTCTTCGATCGTATCGATAGTAAGTTTGTGAAATGAGCTGAATTTGGCAGCCCGGACGCCGTCAGAGAACAAATGGGCGAGGCAGTATGGAAACCAGAGCGTGTAAGAAGCCTGCACTGCAGCTCAGTTAAACGATTCCATTGTATGCACTGTAGCACCCACGAAGCGAGTGGGTTTTGTACCACTGTCAAGTAAGTCGGCTGTAAGCTGCAGATGTCTCGGCATCACAGCTGCAGCTTTACCAGCTCTTGGCTCACAGCTGCAGCTCCTGCCAGCGGCCGTCGGCCGGGCTGTCGCCGGGTGACGCGGTGCTGACAAGGGGTGCACTGTGCACTGTGATATACCACGGCGTCCAGGACCGCTGCAGCAGCCGCCCCGTCCAGTCATGTCAGTCATGTCCGTCCAGTCATGCACACCCCGTCGACTGCGACAGTGGCCGGGCTCTCTCCAGTCCGTCTGTCACTTAAGCCAGTGATACATTGCCGCAAGCATGGCGCGGGCTTATTTGGCCGGCCTCTGGCGTCTTTACAGTACCATATGAGACGGCAGCTGCGGAGAGCGGCAGTAAGTCAGCACGGTAATATTGTCGTTCAGCCAGACGCCCCATCTCCGGACACATCTAAGCAGAATCTACACGCAGCCATGTGTCAGCGTGTCAACACGTGTCACGTGTCAACACGTGTCACAGCGTGTCAGCGTGTCAACACGTGTCGGTAATCAGACCGTGCTGCTTAGCAATCCGGGCGCACTTTTGCCGGCCTCTCGCCGCCGCCGCCGCCGCCGCCGCCGGTCGGGACTCGGGGCGGTCGGGACTCGGGGCGGCGCCGAAAGCATGTCGTGCGGACAATGCGGCCAACACACCTTTTTGCTGGAACGGCACGGAATGCGCCCGTGTTTTCACACGTCCATTTGACAGTAGCAAGGCAAATAGAGACACGCCACCGTGCGGTAGCGTCCCCAGCGCATGACGTCACTTTCAGAAAGCGTCCCTCCTCCAGTGACGTCACCGGTGTGAGGCGTTGTGTCTTCTCGTGACGTCATTGGTTCCATCGCCCCTCATTCAGTTGTCGCGGTCATTTCGAGGCGCGGCCGGAGATTCTGTACCGTCTGTTTGAGCTGCGAGCCGGTGAGCTGAGCTGCGAGCTGCTGCAGCGCAGAGGGCGCTGTGCGGCGGGGAGGGCCTGCCACAGCCGGGGCGCGGCGTCCCTTCGCAGCGGCCCACCCTCTCGGCGTCACCACACCACCACCACACGGCCGCTGCGTCGCCGCTGCGTCGCCGCTGCGTCGCCGGAAAACAATGGCCCAGTCAACCGGTTGATCACCGACGGCCGGGCCGAATATCCGGTGATTAATTACGGTGTCTGGGTGGCGGCCGCTCCGCCGCGGCGGGTTGTCGCGGCCCCCGGCACAGGCGGCACCTGGGACCCAGCACCCTGCACCCCGCACTGTGCAGCGAGCAACCCACACCCTGCACCCTACACCCTGCACCCTGACCGAGCACCGTGCACCCTACACCCTGCACCCTGACCCAGCACCCTGCACCCCGCACTGTGCAGCGAGCAACCCACACCCTGCACCCTACACCCTGCATCCTGACCGAGCACCGTGCACCCAGCAACCTGCACCCTGCACCCTGCAACCTGCACTAAGCACCACGAAAACGGCACCCAACACCCCCACCCAACATCCCTCCGCCTTATACCCGAACCCCGCGCTCAACACTATCTGTGCAGAGCTGGGCGGTGCTCTGTTCATTCAGGCAGTGACGCTGAGGAGGAATACAATGTCCCCGCAGTTGAGGCCTCTTGGCCTCTTCTCAGCCGGCCTGAATACCTGAGCTGGAACCAGCAAGCTGCCCACCTGCTGTGTCAGTCGTGGCCAAACGATGAGCTGCATAAGAACCGCATCACGTTGTCATTACGACAAAACCATCAATGAAAAACACCGATGGTTGGTAAATCCACGGACTCTGAACGAGCCGTACCCGTCTGCAGTGAAGCGGTGTCGTCACTTGGCGCACGTCTGCAGCGCGCCACCGGTCGCCGCGGGCACCGTGACAAAGCCGGCGCACCAGCGCGGCGGCCAACACTGCAGAATTAATCAATGACCAAGTAGCCGTCGCTTCGTTAGCAGCAATTAGTTGCGCGTGGCGCGGCGCCGCCGCTGCCAAGACAACAGAGACGGCGGGAGTGGACCGCTGCCGAGACAACAGAGACGGCGAGAGTGGACAGAGGGAAGCCGGGAGGCGGCAGCGCAGCGCTAATTGAGGGAGGCTTCGCGCAGCAGGCTGTTGCGACTCCGAGTGACGCTTCGCGCAGCGGGCTGTTCCGGCTCCGAGTGACGCTTCGCGCAGCGGGCTGTTGCGGCTCTGAGGGACGCTTCGCGCAGCGGGCTGCTGCGGCTCTGAGGGACGCTTCGCGCAGCGGGCTGCTGCGACTCCGAAGGACGCTTCGCGCAGCGGGCTGTTGCGGCTCCGGCCTCCGAGTGGACAGCTGGCTGTGGACAGGCTCTGGTTGTGCGGTAGTTAAGCGTGGAGTACTGGCCGTGGAAGTTAGGTGTGCTTTGCTGGTCGTGAAAACTCGCTGTGTGATCGTGAAAGCGAAGCTCTGGTTGTTGGTTAGCGACGTCTAGTGTGGGCAGTGGACTGTGGGAGGAAGATCGCTGTGGTAACTCCTTGTGAACCGTTCATCGGTGCAGTGCTGAGACCACAGGAGTTCAGAATGGAGACTGGACAGCAGCACTTAATTGGAGCTTGCTTCGGACAGCTACAGCGGACAGCTTCGGACAGCTTCGGACAGCTGCCCATTCAAACGGTATGACGTGAACAGGGACGGCTGAGGTGAGGTGGGCTCCTTTTGGCACTCAGTATCCGGCTACGTCCTGTGACGTGTAGGAGAGAGCAGAGAGGGACGCCAGGATCTGGTGACCTTTCTGCCAAGGGCTCCGCCATAGGTTTGAAGTTGGGATGGGGGGGGGGGCGTGGATTCGTGACCTCAACGAGATATAGGGCTGAGTATATGGGATATGGTGGGAACCGGGCTCTACGCCTGACCGGGCCCTTGATACACGCCTTTGCCAGTACCAGGCCCCCCACCTCGATAGGGCCTGACCAAGACCGGGCCCCTATCAGGAACGGGCTCGTGCTATCAAGAATTTGGAAAGACCGGGCCCCCGTCCTGACCGGGCCCCATATCACGCCTTCGCCAGCACCGGGCCCCTGCCTCGATCAGGTCTGACCAGGACCGGGCTCCTAGGCCAGGTATGGGCCAGAATACGGGTCCTTTTGATGCGTGCCCCTTATAAATTTCGGGGGAGGGGGTCAGCTGACCCTTTTGACCCCCCCCCCCCTGCGTGCGCAACTGTCAACTTGCCTCAGGATACTCCCGCTACTTGCTGTGTCAATGGTACAATGGTAGACGGGCGTCGCCACCGGGGGGAGGCTGGGGGCGCCCCCCCCCCCCCCCCAGGATCGCCCCGGACGGAGTCCGCCCCTCCCCCCAGATTCGCAGGATTTTAACATTAGCCCAATGGGGCTGGCCCCCAAACCCATGGCTGCCCCCCCCCCCCCACACACACACTCAAAATTGTGTGGCGACACCACTGCCTAGATGTGATTTGTTGACTAAGTTAAAGTGTACTTTCCGCCTCTAAAAAAGCTGAGCGTTTTATACATGCGAATTACTGCTAAGTTGCAGTGGCATGGCTGTTAATTAACCACAGTCCACAGGCACGTAGCCAGGATTTCGTCCAGGGGTGGGGGGCGCCTCGAAAGGGCCCCTTCCCGAGCGTTGAAAGGGCCCCTTCCCAAGCGTTGAAAGGGTCAAACAAAACGGATGAAAAGGCACGTTACAAGGATATGGAATGCAGTATGGCAGGTATGGCATGGACCATACCATCTTTTAGGAGCTGGAGTTGTAAACTGAGGGGTCTGCCATTTCAACTTTGGAATCAGCGACACCAGTTTGGAATCACCCATAGGCGTACACAAGGGGGGGGGGGGGGGGGGGGGCAAACGGGGCAATTGCCCCCCCCCCCCCCCCCCCGAAGATCTGTACGTGCCCCCTTTGGTCGACAAAATGATTTTTTTAAGAGAAAAATGGTGAAAATATGCCCTTTTAAAAATATAGTGGGCCAAATCCGGTGAGTTTTTTTTTGTGGGGGTACTTTTTGCCCCCCTAAGAAAAAATTGCCCCCTCCTGGAGTAAATTCTGGCTACGCCACTGGGATCAGCTATACCAAGTTCGAATATTTTTTAGGCCCAAGCCCTGGAACCCATACCTAAAGGAATTTTGCCGCGGAGCGGCGCGAGAACTTTGAATCTTATGCCCTGGATATGCATTTTTTCCTCTATGACCTCTATTTTTTTGTGGTTGAAGAATGCGATAAATAAGTGATAAAGCGAACTATTTTGCCCAATTATATAGGAAAGTAACATCATATAAACAAAACATAAATGCGACGCAAAACGGTGCGAATGTAATTTTTTTTAACCCGTATACAATTCAATGTGTACTGCACTTGCGCCGCGGAGCGGCGCGATTTTTTAATTTTATTCCCTGGATAACTGTATTCTTACTGTTGAAGGTGCTTGAGATGTGTACTGTTTGAGGTGCTTGAAATTTGATGGCAGTGTCACGTGCTCGAAGTTGGGGGGGGGGCAAAAAGAAGAGATACTCTGCCCCCCCCCCCCCCCCGGTGGCGGAGCCCATGCTCTCTGCCCAGACCCGCACCTGTGGCCGGAGCGGGGACCGAGTGCCGTTGGTAACGCCGTGGTGGTGCGGTTGGTAACGCCGTGGTGGTGCCGTTGGTAACGCCGTGGTGGGACCGTTGGTAACGCCGTGGTGGTGCCGTTGGTAACGCCGTGGTGGTGCCGTTGGTAACGCCGTGGTGGTGCCGTTGGTAATGCCGTGGTGGTGCCGTTGGTAACGCCGTGGTGGTGCCGTTGGTAACGCCGTGGTGGTGCCGTTGGTAACGCCGTGGTGGTGCCGTTGGTAACGCCGTGGTGGTGCCGTTGGTAACGCCGTGGTGGTGCCGTTGGTAACGCCGTGGTGGTGCCGTTGGTAACGCCGTGGTGGTGACGTTGGTAACACGCTGTCGTGGTGAGAGACGGCTAATGACGCTCCCACGCGGCAGCGACGCAGCGCTGCCGCAGCCCAGCCAGCCCGCTGCTGGCGGCCCGGCCCGCTGCTGGCTGGCGGCCCGGGCCCGCTGCTGGCGGTACCAGCCGCTGCTGGCGGTACCAGCCACTGCTGGCGGTACCAGCCGCTGCTGGCGATACCAGCCGCTGCTGGCGGTACCAGCCGCTGCTGGCGGCCCGGCCGGCTGCTGGCGGTACCAGCCGCTGCTGGCGGTACCAGCCGCTGCTGACGGTACCAGCCGTTGCTGGCGGTACCAGCCCGCTGCTGGCGGTACCAGCCGCTGCTGGCGGCCCGGGCCCGCTGCTGGCGGTACCAGCCGCTGCTGGCGGTACCAGCCGCTGCTGGCGGCCCGGCCGGCTGCTGGCGGCCCGGCCGGCTGCTGGCGGTACCAGCCGCTGCTGGCGGTACCAGCCGCTGCTGGCGGCCCGTCCGGCTGCTGGCGGTACCAGCCGCTGCTGGCGGTACCAGCCGCTGCTGGCGGCCCGGCCGGCTGCTGGCGGTACCAGCCGCTGCTGGCGGTACCAGCCGCTGCTGGCGGCCCGTCCGGCTGCTGGCGGTACCAGCCA
Organism: Chirona hameri; assembly: GCA_036785665.1. Taxonomy (NCBI): domain Eukaryota; kingdom Metazoa; phylum Arthropoda; class Thecostraca; order Balanomorpha; family Balanidae; genus Chirona; species Chirona hameri. The sequence goes on from JAXIVJ010002601.1 coordinate 71,418, forward strand.
CTGCTGGCGGTACCAGCCACTGCTGGCGGCCCGGCCGGCTGCTGGCGGAACTATGCTGCTGATGACGAGAACAGCCCCGTCCCAGGACCACGGCCAGATGCACGGCGGAACAGCGGCAGGCGTATCCTGAGCACGCCCGCTACAGCGTCGTGCTCAGAGCAGCACGGCGTACTCGGGGAGGCGCTGAGGCATACACCAGCCGACTGGGAGGTACCCCTGACGAGATACAGTACTTCAGTGAGGTACTGGCAGTGAGACACTGGCTACCATCCAATTGACTTACTATCGAGGCAACAGTCGGCGGAGGCACCGTCGGCTGGTTGTGCGATACTGAGCCGTTTTCGTATCAACTAGACCCATGATTTCTGATTTCCAGATTTGGTCAATCTTCTGGTTCAATGGCTGATGCCATGTTTTCACGACAACAGTATTGACTCGTACCCATCCAACCCGAAGGAGTCTAAGCAGGGTCGTGCGCTGCTGAAGCCTGCACACAATCCGCCATGTAATTGTCACACATCGGAGGGGCTTTGATAGTCGGGAGCAGCGTGGCGCGGCTGCGACGCTGCTGCCGGCATGGCAGAGGGACAACCCACCAAACAAACCTGCAGCTAATTTGTAACCGCCACCGCTGGGTCCCCTTGAACCGGCAACAATGGCCAATTTATTCTCCGGAGGCCGGATCATTAATTCAGCGCGCTGTTTCTATAACGTTCTGTTTCTATAACGCGCATGAATATAATTGCCGCTGGCGGTCCGCGTGCGCGCGCGCGCCTTTAAATAAGCTGTAGGGCGCTGTGTGACGGCGGCCGACGGCACGGCGAGCCACAGACAAAGGTGTCTCCGATCGGAGCGTCGCGCCCGTCCGGCCGCCAGGTACCCCATTCAGGAGCGGCGCGGCGCGCCGCGACCGGCCGCCGATCGGCAGGCCTGCCGCCGGCCGCCCCTTTCTTCGGCTACCCGTTCTTGCCCCGTTGCCATCAAAGAGGGACATGAAAGGGAGAATATTCGCGTTATAATGGGCGCCGGTTCGGCGCTGGCGCGCGCGGTACAATAGCTCGTTTGCATTGATTTGCGTCGCATTTGGGGATGCTGGCCGGCTGGGGTATCGCGCACCAGTTCGCGGCGAGAGTCGGGGCTGAGCGGTGCGCGCGGGGAGCCACCCCGCGGCGGCGAGTGAGCCGGGTCGGAAGGGTCGCAAGAGCCAGACCGGACACATGTCCAACTACAGACTCGCAGAGATGTAGCGCTCAAGCTACACTGCCTTGTGCAACGCAACGAAAGTTCCTTTTTCAAGTTCCTAAGTGTATTTTTTGTGCAACTATTGAGTGTATTTGTGTGTAGAGAGTTTAGTTCGTCGGTGGGACTGCAGGATTTGGATCTATCAGTGGTTTGAGTTATGAAAGGTAAGTTCCATCGTTAAGAGTGGTTGAACTTGAGTTACTGGCTAAAAAGCTTACATGTGCAACTAAGTCTAAGCCACCATTTTGCAGATGCTAAGTAACGATATGAACGTTTATTTTAAGTGCTAAACAATAGCTGCATGACATGACGGCAAACATCACTCTGTTTGATGAGAAGTTGTTTATGTTTTCCTCTTGCAGCGATAAGAGTATTTCACATCCTTGAAGTTCATATTATGTAACTATGAAAATGTTCTCCAGCTGAATCGTTCGAACCACGAGTGCTCAGGGTTGCTACTCAGTCAAGTCAGTTAAGCACGTCAGCTGATCAATAAGCAATCTAGCCGGCCCACAAGGGTCTCGTGAATTCCTCCGCAGTTAACGATGTGCTGACCGCTGGTATTTATGGACTCTCTGTTAAGATGTGCTCTTTTTACCAATAACCTATGTATATCCTCAAATGTTCCAACTATCGACGGATATAGGATGGTGTGAAGTACTTACGCACTGCATTGGAGGACGTATTGACAACCCTCTCAAGTGTGGATTAAAGTTGCGCAACACCTACCTTCCTAAGCAGAGCTTAGTTACTTCAGTTCTTAGTTCCTGTATCCTTGTTCGAACTATGCCACATCAGGCGCCCATACTGGGAACAAATGGCCTCTACGATACAAGCTGTCCACAAATTGCAGCCAGCTTCGCAGTTTCTTTCATTCTTTCTTCCGACGAAGCCGGCGAAATGGTAGCCTTTTCAGTGCACCTTGTTATTACAGGAGCAGTAATTGCCAGGTGTTCAGAAATGTTGCGACAATAATTGGACAAATGTTGGTCATGGTTCACTGTCGTGTTCATTTCGATCAGCAGCGGACCACATGCAGCTGCGGCTATTTGCTCTTTGTGGTGCCTTATAACTGCTTGTGTGCGTTGCGCAGTATACTTGGTTAAAAATGTATCCTCCATATGCCTGCATGTGCTACAGTAAACGCGTGATACGGTTTTCAGATTCACGTTTAACGGTTGTTGCAACTTGAAATGGTCGGGAAGCAAGAAGCTTTTGTTTGCAAACAAAACCAATATTGCCTAAACCCGATTTCGAAAGCTTCTTTTTTGAGACGTTGTCACATCTCGTCGCGATATTCGACCTACTCTGGTATCCGACCGATATCGGATCGGATACAACTTTCAGCAATCGGTGGTTTTTATTGCTCCATCCTCCAGAAACCTGGTCATATCATGCCCACACGTGGACGGGTGGACGGTGCTCCCGTACGTGGGCGCCGTGCACTGCAGGCTCTCCCAGCTGCTGCCGCACCGCGAGCTCGGCTGGTCAGACGCGGCCTGCGCGCCGCACCAGCCGGCCACTACACCGCCGCCCGCGGCTACCATTCGTGTCCGCCGTCCAGCCGCGCTTCACGCACCATTCCGGTGAAAATAGCTTCGATCTGAGCATCGGAAGTTCGTCATTACGGTCACTATCACCGGAATATGGCGACCGCAAACCGCGCCTGCGCCGCCGCCGCCGCCGCGCCGGCAGCCCATCCGGTGGACGGGGCGGCACGGCGGTGGCGGTGGCGGTGGCGGTGGCGGTGGCGGTGACGGTGGCGGTGCGGGGCGGGGCGGTGGCGGTGACGTTGGCGGTGGCGGTGCGGGGCGGGGCGGTGGCGGTGGCGGTGGCGGTGGCAGTGCGGGGCGGTGTGGGGCGGTGCAGTAGCAGCAGCCCGCCTGCCTGCCTGCTCGCGACACACCGCCGCTGCGCGGGTCACCGTCTGACCTCCGTCGCGCCGTGCCGCTCGGGGGCGCCCGGGTTAATACAAGGTGTGAGAGCGGCGGGCGGAGGGCGTCGCGGCGTCGCAGCGGCGGCGGCGGCGGGGGGGGGGGGGGGGGGGGTGATGCGCAGCCGGCGCGGCGCGGCGCGGCCGTCGTGTGGGCGACATTAGCGCGCGCCGCACCGGGCCGGAAGCGCAGAGCCGGCGCTGGACACTGGTGTGCAGGACGGCGCGGTGGGGCCTTGCAGGACGGCGCTGCGATGTTAGACAGGGTAGCGCCAGCAATGGTGTGAGTTCGCTGGAGGACGCAGGACAGGTTCACTGGGGTCGCAGCATCAAAATGCAAACAGATAGCCTGATATTGGATTCTTGGGTAAAGAGAAAGTAAAATATATTATATATTTGGCTACATTTAAATATCCTATATATTTTACTTTCGCTGACATGAGCGGACGCAAAGGAGCGGACGCGAAGGAGACGATCACCTTCTCGTTGAGCTATCCTAACTCAAGCAATTCTAAAAAGAAAACAAAAATGAAACGAAGAGCAATATTTCGGAAAATTATTCCACTTCTTTGGAACATGATCATGTCCAGGCTGATTCCGGTAGCTGACAAATCAGCGCTCTGCCGTTTCCCCTGCAGGGCGTGCGTGTGTCGGCGGCGTGTCTTTGGTCGGCGGTCAGTGTGCGGTGGTCACACTGCACCCCAGCACTCGGGGTGCTTATTATACCCGCCGCCACTGGCTGGGAACGTCTCGCTCCGCCACGGACCGGCCAGAGCGCCGGTTCATGCCACCGAAAGGCACGCTCTGCCAACGATCACCACCTTATGTGGCGTGTTCTTCCAGTCCAGGGAAGTCGATGGAAAACTCGCCAGGATAGTCAATCATCTGCTATTCGGCTCATCACTGTAGAGCAGCTCGACTTGACTTAGCAGGTTCATCTGGCGCGGCTACCAGTAGCTTGTTCGACTCAACCTTCTTTTCTCGCCATTTCCTCATTCACTGTCATGCACCCTCCGCTCTCCCTCGCTCTCCCTCGCTCTCCCCCGCGCCCGGCACGTGCCACGCGGCCGATTCTCGCGTCGTTCCATCCCGGTAACGAGCCTCGGGTACCGTCAGGGGTCGCGCCGATCTGGGGATCGGGTCGCCCAGGGGAGGCGTCGTGGTCAGAGGGGCACGGCGTGGGACGGCGCGGGACGGCGGTCACATTATCTCCCGGTCTGGCTGTCGCCCCGCCCCGCCGGCTGCCGACCCCGGCACCGGCACCGGGACACGGGACGGCGTGACCAGGCGAATTCTCTCCCTCGCGGCCGCCACAGGACAGGTCGGTGGCATACCGATGGAAGCGGTGGCGGGACGCTGGCGTACCGATGGAAGCAGTGGCGGGACTCTGGCGTACCGATGGCGGTGATGGCAGGACGCTGGCGTACCGATGGCGGTGGGAAGGTGGCGTACCGATGGCGGTGGGAAGGTGGCGTACCGATGGAAGCGGTGACGGGTTGGTGGAGATGAGACGGACTAACGGGGTCAGCGTTCGCTCTGCTAGACTTACCCAACGACGGAGGAACAATCCCACTCCGAATGACATTGTTGACCAATGCTCGTTGGAAACCACACTCTCTGCCTCCGGGCCCACGTAAACACCGATTTCCATCATTGCAGCACGGGTCTTCCCGAAGATTTGCGCACCTGGGATACCCACGCAGTACAAGAACCGGGATGATTCCCCAGCAGCGCCCCGGGCTGGCGATCAGCTGTGAACCCCGCAGTCCAGTGGCGGGCGGCCCTCGGGGCACGGTAACGCCACTGCTGACTACGAACCCCGACCTTCACGGCGCCACCGCAGGCACGCCGCTCTCACACTCCACTGCCGCCCCGGCACCCAGCCTGGCCACCCCACAGAGTCGCTGTTCCTCGGACGGGAGCTACCCCAGCCGGAGCGAGGCGTTCACTCGCCGGGTGAGCTCTGACCCGGCGCTCACCAGCCTGCGCGGTGCGCATCTCCACCCCGCCGTGTGAGCTCTCCACTCGCCGGGTGAGCTCTGACCCGGCGCTCACCAGCCTGCGCGGTGCGCACCTCCACCCCGCCGAGCGCGGCCAAATCATCACCCGTAAAGCGCCAGCATAATGTGTCGCTCGCGGCGCGCCCACCGGCCGCGTTTGTCTCAGGGCGCGTAACCTGGCGCCGCCGATTTAATTGCAGCCGGTTTAATTGGTCTCAGCGCTGGCTGCGGCACGGCTGTGTGGCGTCTGCGGCGCGGCGGCGGCGTCTGTGGCGGTGTGGCGGCGTTCCCGGCGCGCCGGGTCGTCCTTGGGGTGGCGCGCGGGGCGCGGGGCTCGCACCTGGGTGCCGGGGAGCTGCAGCCCCGCCGCCGCCGTCGTGGCCCGCCCTCCGCGCTAACCGAGCGCGCTTTACGGCACTGCGTCCGCAGCCGCATGAATGGACGGCGGACGGTGGCGGTCCGCCGGCGGCGCCCGGCGTGTTTTATGACAGCGCCGGCCGCCCCCGGCCGCCGGCGCCGCTGTTTGCACGTGCTGGCCGCCGCCGCCGCCGCCGCCGCTGCTGGGCCGCCAGGTGAAGGAGGGACGGAGGGAGGAAGGTGAAAGGAAGAGGAAGGTGAAGGTGGCGTGATGTCTACGTGACAGAGAACGGGGTGCCGAGCTATGTGACTGAGACTGAGACTGAGTGACTGAGACAGCAGGATGCTAAATGACGAGGTGGACGATGACTAGGAATAGCAGATCACCAAAACCAATGCAGTGTTTGAGCTGCGACCCAGTGCCTCTCCCAGGTATTTTGTGGACATGTAACACCCAAGGAGGCATGATGTGAATTAACCGAAAGCGATCTCCTCCGAGCCCGCGACACTTTGTTCTCGTGCTCCAGTCGGCGGCTGCCCGGCGCGCGGCCACGCCGGTCGGAGTGGCTGTTCCGGGTTGCGTGTCGAGGCAGTCACTGTCAATTTGCCCCTCCTGTATTATGTATGGTCTCGCCATAGTTCGGATTGGTCGTTATTCGCCGACATTGCTTCGCGTGCTGGCCGCCATGCGAACACGCCAGACTGTCTCTGAGGGACGCTTTTTCCAGTCGGCCGCGCCAAACCAGTCCAGTTCGCAGCCCGGCGAGAAAACGACAATTAAAGTAATTTTTGTCCGCTAATTAAGCGCCCCTTTGTGTTAGATAATGACAGCCCGAAGGCCGGGTCAGCTGTGGCTTCTCATATTTATAAGTACTTGCGGCAGTTATAATGACTTAAATCGACGCGAATTAAGAATTTAGACATGGTTCGGGCTGGATTTTTTCCTGAGTCATAACCACTGCCAGTCAACGGCGGTTAGTGGTTTTTAGCGCAGCAAATGAGAGTGTTTAATGGTCCGGCGTGTAGGCCGGAAAATGGACCGGTTATCCACCGACACACAGCATACACACACACACAAAGGGTGGCCAGCGACATGGCGGCAACGGAGCGAGAGTTGTGTTCAGTTGGTGACGGGTGCGTTTAGCTGGTGGCAGCTGTGCCAGGCCCAGTGCACTGTGTGCTGCCGTGGATTGGTGTTTAGTAGTATAGGAGAGGAGCTGCTTTGTATGCCCCGTTTTCTGCTTTGCCGGGTGTGTCTGACATCTATCTTTCTCTGTGTCCGGCAGGTGCTGTTAAAGACAATGCTGCTCCCTTAGCAGCCCCGCCCTCCGCCTGTCGCGATGAGTACCAGCAACGGCGACACTAGCGACACCGCCGCCCCCGCCCCCGCTCCCGCCCCCGCCCCCGCCCGTATGTCGCCCGAGGAGCCATCAGCGTCGCCCGGCCCGCCGGAGCCGGGCCACACCGCGGCCTCGGCCGCCGCCGCAGACGTGGAGCGCTTTGACGGTAAGATCGTGTACAACCCCGATGGCTCTGCGTACATCATCGACACCGGCGTCGACGACGTGCCGGTGACCACGGCGCCCGGCAGCATCGTGGATCGGCGCGGCGCCGAGGCCGTGCCGCCCGCCTGCCTGCCGCGCATCGCCTCGGCGTTCTACATCAGCCGCAGTCCGGCGCTCTACTCGGCGCTCTACGGCCAGGCGTACGCCAACATGCTGCAGGAGAAGAAGGTGCCTGAGGTGCCGATCGTGCACAGCTACCGGGTGTTCAGCCTCGGAGACGACGCCCCGGCGCCGGCACATGTGGCGGACAAGCTGCGCCCGTCGCTGGTTGATTACTCGACGGTGCCGACCAAGCCGATCCTGATGTGCTTCGTGTGCAAGCTGTCGTTCGGCTCGGTGAAACCGTTCGCGACGCACGCCGTCTACGACCACGGCGTGGCGCTCTCTGAGGAGGAGCGCGGCATCCTGACGCAGCGCAACACGTCGGCGATCCTGCTGACTGACGGCACCGAGCGGCGGCCGAGCGTGTCGTTTCTGGAGCCGATGACGCCGCCGCCGGGCCGGCATGGCGCCGTCGAGCCAGCCGAGCGCGCGGGCCAGCGCGCCGAGCCACCGCCGGCCGCGGCCGAATCAAAAGACAGTCTGGAAACGAGTGATAATCGTAGAGCTCAAGTTTATCTCCCAAATGTTCCTAGCACCAGTGCCGGAGTAGATTTAAGTATGAAGTTAAGTGTGAAGGGGTCGTCGCCGCCGGTGCCGGAGAGCCCGGCGGTCGGCAGCCCTCTGACGACCGACGCGCCGTCGCCGTCGTTCCCGCCGCTGCCGTCGGCGTCGACGGTCACGGGCACGACGATCGGCGCGTGTCCGCAGCACATGAGCGGACGCCCCGCTGACGAGGAGTGTATCGAGTGTGACCAGATCATGAGCTTCACGCGCTCTCTGGGCGGCCAGATGGCCATGATGCACTCGCGAAACTCTTGTAAGACGCTCAAGTGCCCCAAGTGCAACTGGCACTACAAGTACCAGGAGACGCTCGAAATCCACATGAAGGAGAAGCACCCAGACAGTGAGACGACCTGTATCTACTGCATCACCAGCCAGCCGCACCCGAGGCTGGCGCGCGGCGAGACCTACACCTGCGGCTACAAACCCTACCGCTGCGAGGTCTGCAACTACTCCACCACCACCAAGGGCAACCTCAGCATCCACATGCAGTCGGACAAGCACCTGAACAACATGCAGGAGCTGCAGAACGGCGGTGTGCCGCGCGATCTGCAGCAGCGGCCGCCCTCCAGCCACGGCTCTAACGCCACTCCGCAAAGCCGCTCGCCGATCCAGGTTTCGCCGCTGCCGGCCAAGCCGAAGCAGACCTTCCGCTGTGACGTCTGCAACTACGAAACAAACGTGGCGCGCAACCTGCGGATCCACATGACCAGCGAGAAGCACACGCACAACATCATGATGATGCAGCAGAACGTCAAGCAGATGCACCACCTGTCCAGCCTACAGGCGCACATGGCCGGCGGCTTCGACCCAGCGGCCATGATGCAGTTCCAGGCGGCGCTGCTCGGCGCAGACAAGATGGCGGCCGGCGGCGGGCCGGAGGCGGCACTCGCCGACCTCGCATTCGGTCAGGCTATGATGTTTCAGATGATGGCTAGCGGCCAGTGCGCGCCCCAGCAGCACCGCGACGCCCACCCGCTCGAGCAGCTGATGCAGGAGCGGCTCGAGCCGCCGCCAGAGCAGGTCGACCCGAACCCGAGTCACGTGTTCGGCTGCGGCACGTGCACGCGCTTCTCTGCCGACACGGTGGAGGAGATGGTGCGCCACCTGAGCCGCGACCGCAGCCAGCCGCGCGACGCCGACGTCACGCTCGTGGCCGGCGGCAGCTCTGTCTGTCGTCTCTGCTCCTATAAGACAAACCTCAAGGCCAACTTTCAGCTGCATTGTAAGACCGACAAGCACCTGCAGAAGCTGCAACACCTCAACCACATCTTCGAGGGCGGCGAGGCCAACGAATGGAAACTGCGATTCCTGAATGTGACAAACCCGGTCCAGCTGCGCTGCAACCTCTGCGACTTCTTTACCAACAGCGTGCACAAGCTGCAGGTGCACGCGTCGCAGCAGCGGCACGAGATCAGCCTGGTGTTGTTCAGCTACCTGCGGCGCGCCGAGGCGGGCCTGGCCGAGTCGCGGCGCACCTACAGCTGCGCCCTGTGCCGCTTCACCACTCGGCAGAAGCTGCCGCTGCTGCAGCACATCGGCAGTCCTCAACACCTGCAGATGGAGCAGCTGCGCCAGCTGCAGCGCCAGGCCGAGGGACAGCAGGGACAGGACGACATCAGTGTCATCTTCCCAGTCTGCGAGCTAGAGGACGAGTCAGGTGAGTCGGCCGCGCCGGTCACGCTGGTCAGTACCGGGTCAGCCCGCACCGCGCAACCCTTGGCCGCTGGATAGCACCGGGTCTTGGTTATTCATTAGATGTACATAATATGTATGTTGTTCTGCTTATAGGAGCCTATTGCCTTCTCAGGCTGTATGTTTTGTGTTGTCTGTGATATGTATCGTGAACAGGTTCGGTGGTAACTAGGCGTTTTGTGGAACTCCTTCCTTTGTCTCATAAGTGTGTTGCGTGGCAAGTCTTTGTTCATGTGCCCTGTGTCACGGCGTCGGTAGACCTTTGCTATTTACGAAAGTTTCGTGGACCGCTCTACCCATGGAAGTGGAATACGTAGACGATCATCATGTCATGTAACCATTATCACGGATAATGACACGTATTTTCACGTCCGTAGTTTAACTGAGTCCAAATATCGTCCGTGATTACATGGCGCATGACGGTGACCGGCTGGCGGAATGATTAAGATTGTTAGACAGGCATTGCCCCCCGACCGGTGTCGAGCCAGGACAGATGAAATGTTGCAGGCTGACCGACAAAATGTAGTTGAAACATTAAATAGGCGAGCTAAACAGCGAAAGCGACATGCTAGTGGTTATTTAGCCGTCACGGGGAATAAGTGGGTGATTAGATTCCGGTATGATTCGCGTCACGCCTACACCGTGTCGTCCGTGTAAATTCATCACAACTCCATGGCTGAGCCCATGGTTTCCGAGTACCACGCAGTGGGTCCTCCCCTGCAGTGCAACAGCAGTTCATTGTGTCGGCTAACACATCCGTGCATTAAAGTCGGTTGTCACGTTTGCCTCCGTACGATTCCGTCTGTCCTGGAACTCCACAGTGACACTGGAAAGACGACTGACGAGAGCCAGGTAAATGCCCTCAATTCTCCACTTCACCGATATTCTGTCTCGGCGATCACCTGGGGAAGCGTACTGGCAAAGTTGCCTGGTACGAGTCAGAACGGACAGAGTTAGCGAGCAGGCTGGCGGGCAGGCTGGCGGGCAGGCTCGCGGGCAGTTAGACACCATCAATATTACCGGGGTGTTACTAACTCGCGGTCACGTGACACAACTTCAGCGGCACCCCCGGGGTTGCGGCACTGACACTGCGCGAGAGCCGCTCTGGCAACAGTGTGCAAATACGCAACATCCGCTAGTTTTAAATAAGAATGTGATCTTAGTCAGCTAACTTGGTATAGGCACACAAGTTTCGCCAACTAAACTGGTGAAGTTTGTAAGTCTCTTACAAATCTAGAACTCATCCAATATACCATGGCGTCATTCGTCTTATTTACCGGTGCTGTGCAATCGAGCATTGCTTCAAAAGTCAAAGTTCACTCACTGTTACTGCGTACCTACGTGCCAGTCTAATCAGCAAATCTCGCAAATCAGGAGGTGGGGATATCGCACACAATATCCCCACCTCCTGACCCTGACATCACTTGCGCACGTCCACGTCTCCTCCTCGTCTCCCCGTCTCCCCGTCTCTACGTCTCCTCCTCGTTCCCCGTCTCCACGTCTCCTCCTCGTCTCCCCGTCTCCCCGTCTCTACGTCTCCTCCTCGTTCCCCGTCTCCACGTCTCCTCCTCATCTCCCCGTCTCCCCGTCTCCCCGTCTCCTCCTCGTTCCCCGTCTCCACGTCTCCTCCTCGTCTCCCCGTCTCCCCGTCTCCTCGTCTCCTCGTCTCCTCGTCTCCTCGTCTCCTCGTCTCCTCGTCTCCTCGTCTCCTCGTCTCCTCGTCTCCCCGTCTCCACGTCTCCTCCTCGCCTCTACTCCTCGTCTCCTCGTCTCCTCGTCTCCTCGTCTCCTCGTCTCCTCGTCTCCTCGTCTCCTCGTCTCGTTGACTGCCTCTGCGCACCGCGAGGATGGCCAGCGGTCCCCCACGGAAGCCGTGGTGGTCACGTGAGAACGCGTCGGCGTGCCGGCCACTGTGTGCCGCTGTGTCCGCTTCACGGCTCCTCCACAGCAGGACGGTGGCTGGTCGCCGGCAGGGTAGCCGGCCACAGTGCTGCCGGGCGGCGCGATCACGCGCGATAAGGGGAAACCCTCCACCGTGCAAACCGGACCATTCAGAGGATATTCGCGACCGGCGGCTGAGTGCGATGCCCATATGTGTCCGTATTTTGTTCAGGTTGTTTATTTTCTAGCCGGCGGTTTTAGTGACGCGAGTGGTTTGTTTTGCAATGAGCGTCTTGGGCAGTGAGTGGATCAGACTTGTTTTAATGAACGCCGATGGCGCTATTTTTCCTGTGACGACGTGTCGCTACACCCCAATTAGTTGCTTTTTGTGCGAAAAAAGAAACACACTACATGAAATTAATTTAAAGCAATGTCCTGCATCGTTAGGCATACGGAGCCGGCATATTAGGCGAAGCGGAGGTAAGCCGGCTTCTAACCCCGTTTCCAGGAGTCAGCTGGTGTTATCACGACCGATGTGTATCGCAGGAGGAATTGTGGCACGTTAACATTCCGCCAGCGATTAACACGCCGCAGTGAAATACGGACCGGCTTCCAGACAACACTTGCACAAATGCATCGGCGCCCGATCGCTTAAAAATCGTGTCCCGATCAGATCGGCGATCGCCACAAATGTATAAAATTCCTACTTCGTGCTATCTCATTACCTAATTTTCCGCCACTTTGTAACGTAAGCCGAGCTCACGACCGTCTGCTACATATCAGGTAACTCGTGCTCGAACAATGTCACAGACCAGGTGTCCAAATCACTTGTCTAATCGCCGAAACGTCTGGCATCGGGGAGTTTCCTCCATCCCAATATTATATCCGGAAGGTCCAGCAAAGAACACCTAAGTCCATCGCAGCGAGGTAGCCGAGTAGATCAAATATAACCGGCTCGGGTCAACTCTGGTAAATATAGGTGAGCTCGGGTCAACCCTGGTAAATATAGGTGAGCTCGCCTCAACTCAGACCCGCTCAGAATAACTCAGGGGTTTTTCCGGTCAATTTACGACAGCTTGAATCAACTCCGGTCCTCTCAGCCCCAGCCGTTCCCGCGCGTACGTACGCCCAGTAGCCGTGCCGCAGCTCGTGCAGCCGCCGGTGGGGCCAAGCGGGACAGCTGCGGGGGAAGCCGCCCGGCCGCCCGCCCGGCTGTCCGGCTGTCCGGCTGTCCGGCGGGCCGCCGGGGCCTCAGAGGGCGTGCCCGTCTGTCCCCGGCGGCCGCCGGCGGGCCGCCGCCGTTCAATTTATCAGAGCTGCCGACCCAGGCCCGGCGGCACGACTAATTGCCGCCCTGCCCGACCGGCGCCGGCGTTAATGTTTAAACTGAGCCGCGCCGCTGTCTGTCAGAGGTGGGACGGCCCGACCACCGCTCACTCGGCCGCTGACGCCGCCGCCCGGCCGTCCGGTCGCCGGACGTAATGGCAGGCCGCGATCCCGCCCTGACGCGCCGATCGACACACTGCCCGCTCCGATAACCAGGTTGGCTGTTTTTGAGGCGGGGGCCGCGCCAGCTCCCGTCGCGGAGCGGGCCGCTTCAGCCATAAGTGATATTTGCGCCGGTTACGATTCCGTAATTTGTCGGCCGGCAAAAAAGGCACGAATCACTTATGCAAATAGCCCGCGGTGGCATTACTTGTTGCATAGTTAACGTTGCGGCGCCGGCACATGCAAGCGAGCGGGCTTCCGCGGGCGCGGGCGGCGGCGAGCCGCGAGCGAGCGTTCGTTTGGCAAATGCGTGAAGCGCGTCCTACAGTTGTACGCACAGCGTCCCCACCCGTGTGGCATCATCGGAGGGTAGCCCCGTTATCGGCGCGCATCCTTAAATCGGACCGTAACCTCTGGCCGCTCCCCTTCACTGTAGCACGCGACCTCGCCGTCCCCTTCCCCATTTCCGGCGGTACATCGGCGAGCCCTCCGACCCGCCGGCTGCTGTCCCGATGCTTCGGGATCCGAGGCCTTAACTGGTGGCCTTCTCCCATCAATCCGTAGTATCGCTCCAAACCGAACATCAGTCGTGAAATGTCTCTCCGAGTCCGCGTTTGGGAACTACGCGCCGGTCAGTCCACAAGCGAACCACACTGTCCGGTCGTGGCCGGAGGTGAGGGGGTCGGGCCCACTGCCCGCGGCGCTCTGCCCCGGGCTCATCTATTAATCGACCGCTCGCGCGGCACGATCGCCCTTCCCCTGCGACGCGCATATTAAGCAGAAATCGATATCCGATATATCATCCTTTCCTCTATATTAATTCGCCGTGGCAAGGTAGGCGCACAGACGAGAAATACGACGCCTCGTCAGTCGACAGCGTATAATTAACGCACTGAGACGCGCCCCTCCACACCCACAGCAGCTCGGACCGGCAACGGGCCCCGCCCAGCCCCCGTCCCTGCCCCCACCCCGTCCTCGCCCCTGAACGCGCCCCGCCCGAGGTCAGATCCACAGCACAGGCCAGGTTAAACGCCCTGAGGGCATTGATTCCTCCGGCAACAAGAGGACACCAATCTCCGTTTTTGCCGGCATTCCCTGTTTAGCCGAGCAACTCAGGATGAGAGGACTCGATGCATCGATTGCTCGAGAGGTGACTTTTTACGAGCGGAGAAGTTAGCCGCGCTGTCCCGTGCTGATGACCATCGCGCCGTTACCGCGGCCCGAGCTCCCATCGTCGGCCACCGACCATGGCCGGTAAGCTGGCTGCCTGCGTGGGCAGCACAGGGGTCTGTCTGATGAGGGGGAGGGAGGTGGACCCACCACGCTAGGCGGCTGTGCTTATTACGCGGGTAAGCTGGCTGCCTGCGTGGGCAGCACAGGGGTCTGTCTGATGAGGGGGAGGGAGGTGGACCCACCTCGCTAGGCGGCTGTGCTTATTACGCCTGCGTGGGCAGCACAGGGGTCTGTCTGATGACGGGGAGGGAGGTGGACCCACCACGCTAGGCGGCTGTGCTTATTACGCGGGTAAGCTGGCTGCCTGCGTGGGCAGCACAGGGGTCTGTCTGATGAGGGGGAGGGAGGTGGACCCACCTCGCTAGGCGGCTGTGCTTATTACGCCTGCGTGGGCAGCACAGGGGTCTGTCTGATGACGGGGAGGGAGGTGGACCCACCTCGCTAGGCGGCTGTGCTTATTACGCCTGCGTGGGCAGCACAGGGGTCTGTCTGATGACGGGGAGGGAGGTGGACCCACCTCGCTAGGCGGCTGTGCTTATTACGCCTGCGTGGGCAGCACAGGGGTCTGTCTGATGACGGGGAGGGAGGTGGACCCACCTCGCTAGGCGGCTGTGCTTATTACGCCTGCGTGGGCAGCACAGGGGTCTGTCTGATGACGGGGAGGGAGGTGGACCCACCTCGCTAGGCGGCTGTGCTTATTACGCCTGCGTGGGCAGCACAGGGGTCTGTCTGATGACGGGGAGGGAGGTGGACCCACCTCGCTAGGCGGCTGTGCTTATTACGCCTGCGTGGGCAGCACAGGGGTCTGTCTGATGACGGGGAGGGAGGTGGACCCACCTCGCTAGGCGGCTGTGCTTATTACGCCTGCGTGGGCAGCACAGGGGTCTGTCTGATGACGGGGAGGGAGGTGGACCCACCACGCTAGGCGGCTGTGCTTATTACGCGGGTAAGCTGGCTGCCTGCGTGGGCAGCACAGGGGTCTGTCTGATGAGGGGGAGGGAGGTGGACCCACCTCGCTAGGCGGCTGTGCTTATTACGCCTGCGTGGGCAGCACAGGGGTCTGTCTGATGACGGGGAGGGAGGTGGACCCACCACGCTAGGCGGCTGTGCTTATTACGCGGGTAAGCTGGCTGCCTGCGTGGGCAGCACAGGGGTCTGTCTGATGAGGGGGAGGGAGGTGGACCCACCTCGCTAGGCGGCTGTGCTTATTACGCCTGCGTGGGCAGCACAGGGGTCTGTCTGATGACGGGGAGGGAGGTGGACCCACCTCGCTAGGCGGCTGTGCTTATTACGCCTGCGTGGGCAGCACAGGGGTCTGTCTGATGACGGGGAGGGAGGTGGACCCACCACGCTAGGCGGCTGTGCTTATTACGCGGGTAAGCTGGCTGCCTGCGTGGGCAGCACAGGGGTCTGTCTGATGACGGGGAGGGAGGTGGACCCACCTCGCTAGGCGGCTGTGCTTATTACGCCTGCGTGGGCAGCACAGGGGTCTGTCTGATGACGGGGAGGGAGGTGGACCCACCTCGCTAGGCGGCTGTGCTTATTACGCCTGCGTGGGCAGCACAGGGGTCTGTCTGATGACGGGGAGGGAGGTGGACCCACCTCGCTAGGCGGCTGTGCTTATTACGCCTGCGTGGGCAGCACAGGGGTCTGTCTGATGACGGGGAGGGAGGTGGACCCACCTCGCTAGGCGGCTGTGCTTATTACGCCTGCGTGGGCAGCACAGGGGTCTGTCTGATGACGGGGAGGGAGGTGGACCCACCTCGCTAGGCGGCTGTGCTTATTACGCCTGCGTGGGCAGCACAGGGGTCTGTCTGATGAGGGGGAGGGAGGTGGACCCACCTCGCTAGGCGGCTGTGCTTATTACGTGGGCAGCACAGGGGTCTGTCTGATGAGGGGGAGGGAGGTGGACCCACCTCGCTAGGCGGCTGTGCTTATTACGTGGGCAGCACAGGGGTCTGTCTGATGAGGGGGAGGGAGGTGGACCCACCTCGCTAGGCGGCTGTGCTTATTACGCGTCCGTCCTCCTCGAGGAAAGCGTGTTGTAATAAGCACAGCCGCTAGGCGGCTGTGCTTATTACGCGTCCGTCCTCGAGGAAAGCGAGTGCCGTCGCGCGCGCGCGCGGCCCGGTTACCGTCATGCGTGGCACGGAAGGGGGTAATTACTGTGATTAGCTATTGCAGCGGTCGTGATTAATGACCCGGTGCGGCATGAATGTCGCATTCTTTTCTAAAAATGTGCACGCCGTGCGTACCGATCTGATGGATTTATCGAGTGCGTCATCGGCGGGCGGAGCGCGGTGTCGCCGCCGGCTCTTGGACCGGTGACGTCACCGGTGACGGGGCTGATAGTTGGCTGTCTGTCGTCTGTTGTTCTGGTGATAAGGGGAAGGCTTTGGGCCACCTGCCGAAGTCTATGTCATGTGCCGTGCGTTGAGTCTATGGCATTCCTGTGTTGATAATGTGTGCCTATGGTGATGTGATTGTGTTCTTTTCATAGCGCAATCACCGTCTGAAGTGGTGCGCAGATGCTGTATTACTGTTGTGCTGTGATTAAATTTGTTTATTTGTATTTGTTTTGCTTACTCCGTAATCAACGCGAGTGCCTAGTTCTCCACCTGGAGTGTGTGTCTGGAGTAGGTTTGTGATGTGGTGTTCACAGGAACGCAGCCGACCAGTGATGCTCCGGATCAGCGGGAGGCGGCGTGGCGGGACGGCGGCGGTAGCGGCGGCAGCGAGCGGCCCGCCTGCCCCCTATGCGGCGAAGTCTCCGAGTCGCGCGCACAGCTCGAGAAGCACCTGGTGGACGCGCACCGCGCGCGCGAGGACGTGATCCAGCGACTGCTAATGCTGTCGGACGCCGAGCGCGAGCGGACTTCACCCACCTCTGCCGCCTCTGACGCCGGTGAGCGTGCGCGCCCGGAGCCGGAGAAGGAGGCCATCGACGTGGACGAGGTCGAGCAGGAGGAGCTGTACCGCTGCCAGACGTGCTCGCTCACCTTCCACAGCGTCGACGAGCTGTGCCAGCACCAGCACGAGCATGGCCTGTTTGACCTGAAGCAGACGCCGCGCGGCCTCGGCTACCTCTGCTCCAAGAAGGGGTGTAATCAGTACTTCGCCGGAGTGCAGCAGATGGAGACCCACTTCCGCGAGATCCATGCCAAGGCGGAGCAGATAGCCGCAGTCTCGGAACGGCACGTCTACAAGTACCGCTGCAGCCAGTGCAGCCTCGCCTTCAAGACGGTGGAAAAGTTGCAGCTGCACTCGCAGTACCACCAGATCCGCGACGCGTCCCGGTGCGGCGTGTGCGACCGCAGCTTCCGGTCCGTGCTCAGTCTGCAGAAACACCTGGAGACGTCGCACACGGAGCTGGGGGAGGCGGAGCTGGCGCGGCACCGCGCAAAGCTACTGGCCAACCCGCTCTTGATGGCCGGCCTCAGCGGACAAGTGCTCGACTCGCAGACCAACGAGATCCTGAAGCGCGAGAACGACCGCGACGAGGAGGAGCCGGAGCAGCGCGAGGAGGACGACGACCGCGAGGGCATGACGTCCGAGCAGCGGCAGGTGGAGGACCTGATGAACGCGCCGACCGCGGCCGAGGACGGCTACGCCGACCAGGGCCGCAAGTTCAAGTGCCACCGCTGCCGCGTCGCTTACACGCGACAGTCATACCTGGTGGCGCACCACAAGACACTCCTCCACCGCAAGGGCGAGAAGCTCTCGTACCCCATGGAAAAATACATGGATCCGAACAGGCCCTTCAAGTGCGACGTCTGCAAGGAGTCGTTCACGCAAAAGAACATCCTGCTGGTACACTACAACTCGGTCAGCCATCTGCACAAGCTGAAGAAGAGCATGCAGGATAGCCAGACATCACCACCGGTGCAGCAGGAGAGTCATCAGGCGGCGCTTGCATCGGTAGCCGCCAAGGAGGCAGACGATGACCGCAAGCCGTTCAAGTGCAACATCTGCAAGGTGTCGTACGGCCAGAGCCAGACGCTGGACATCCACGTCCGCTCGGTGCTGCACCAGTCTCGGGCGGCCAAGGTACCGGAGCTGCTCTCCGCCGGACTGATTGACCTGAACCGGCCGCTGATCGAGGTGCCGGACGCCGCCAAGCAGGACCAGCAGCGGCGCACGCTGGAGCTGCTGATGGGCCTGAAACAGCAGGAGGCGGCGGCGGAGGCGGCCGGCGGCGGCGGCTTACCCACCTGTAGCCGCTGCTCGGCCGTCTTCATCACACCGGAGCAACTGCAGCAGCATCAGCAGCTCTACTGCATGGCACCCAGCAGCGGACTCAACGTGCTGGCTGCGCTGCAGCTGCAGTCCGGCATGGCCAAGGCTCAGCAGCTGCAACAGCAGCAGCAACAACAGCAGCAACAGCAACATCAGCAGCAGCAACAACAGCAGCAGCAACAGCAGGCAGCCAGTGCGACCGGCGCCGATCCCACAAAGTCCCTGCCTGAGAGCGAGTCGCCGATGCCTCCTGACATGGCTGACGATGCTTTGATGGCTGCTCCGGTGCGACGCACATCTCACCTGCAGAAGCGCCTGCTGCAGACCTACGGCTTCGAGGTGGTCATGCAGTACAACGAGTCTCACCAGAGGCGGAAAAGGCCGGATGAAGATGGCGAAGATGGCAATCACGAGAAGGGAGACGAGGATGGAGAACAGGTGGTGCCCGAGGTCTCCAAGTGTGTGTGTCCGCTCTGCCAGAAGGAGTTCTCTAGCGTCTGGGTGCTGAAGGCGCACACTGAGGAGGTACACAAGACGCTTGTGCCGAGAGACGTGCTCGAAGAGTATGCGGAGTCCTTCAAAGAAGAGTTTGAGAAGAAGCACAACACAGCTGCTGCGTCTGCGGAAGGAAATGAAGAGTCAGCCGCATCAGCTTCAGCCGCGCCGGCTGAGGAAGAGCAGAACGACTCGGCTACACAGAACGACAGCACCGACAAGATGGACGATTCCCATAACACGCAGACGACGGCTACCTCAGAGCAGACGGATAAGTCGCCGCCACCATCCACACCAACTCCGAACAATGAACCAGATAACACCCCCGTCAAGGCTCACTCCAGCTCCCCGGCCTTCAACCCGGCCAGAGCCTCCACTCCGCCGCCGACACCGCAGCAGAAGCAGCAGGAGCAGCAGCAGCAGCAACAACAGCAGCAGCAACAGCAGCAGCAGACAGTGAGCGACATGCAGGCGGCTATCAGTCTGATCCAGGCGGCGCAGATGCATCAGCAGATGCAGCAGCTGAACCCGTTGATGATGGCTCAGTTCGCCTCCATGGGCGGGTTCCCGGGCGCCTTCAACCCGGCCATGGCCGCCATGAACCTGCAGCCGCCGCTGATGCCGATGATGTCTCCGCAACAGATGTTCGACCCAATGGCGCTGTTGGCCGCGCAGGCCCAGGCGCTGGCGCAGCAGCAGCAGCAGGCGCAGCATAAGTCGACCATGGTGCCGTCTATGTTGGAATCGGCAATGATGCAGCACCAGCTGCCCACTCCACCTACCGGACAGCAGAAACGCGCACGCACGCGCATCAGCGATGAACAGCTCAAAATACTACGCGCGCACTTTGACATTAACAACTCACCGTCTGAGGAACAGATAAACAAGATGGCCCAGCAGACTGGTCTGATGCCGAAGGTCATCAAACACTGGTTCAGGAACACTTTGTTCAAGGAGCGTCAGCGTAATAAAGACTCGCCGTACAACTTCAGCGTGCCGCCGGCAACGACTCTGAATCTGGAGGAGTACGAGAAGACAGGAGAGACAAAGGTTGTTGCTCTTGACCAGAAGGTGATCATCAAGACTGAGAAAAAGGAGCCTGAGCCGAAACCCGAGCCGCCCGCTCAGGAGAAACCCCAGCAGCTGGAGCAGCCACAGCAGCAGCAGCAGCCCCCACCTCCACCGCAGCTGCCGCCGACTAACAGCCAGGGCCAGGATAAACCTGAGACGGCAACCACGTCCGCTAGCCCGAGCTTCTCGGTCAATCCGCCGGCGCCTTCGAGCGTGTCCTCTAGTCCTCATCCGCTGGCTTCGGCGCCTGCCATGGTGAGCCCCAGCCGCTCGCCGGGCGCCTACTCCTCGCAGAGCGCCTCTCCCAACCCGCTGACGCTCACCAATATCCTGACGTCGCAGCTCGGCCAGAGCGTGCCGCCCAACATGGCCGTCGGGAAGTTCCAGCCAAGCTTCTCTGGCAGTCCGTACGCGCAGTCGTCGCTGTTCCCAGGACTGGCCAGCCCATCACCGAGCTCGTATTCCTCGCAGTCGGCAGTCAGCCCGTCAACGTCCACCAATTCGTACAGCCACGGCAAGCGCGCTAACCGCACGCGCTTCACCGATTACCAGATTAAGGTGCTCCAAGAGTTCTTCGATAACAACGCCTACCCGAAGGACGACGACCTCGAGTACCTGTCCAAGCTGCTCGGGCTCAGCCCGCGCGTCATTGTGGTCTGGTTCCAGAACGCCCGTCAGAAGGCGCGCAAGGTGTACGAGAACCAGCCGCCGGTGGAAACCACCACCACTGACGAGAACTCGGGCCGCTTCCAGCGCACGGCCGGGCTCAACTACCAGTGCAAGAAGTGCATGATGGTGTTCCAGCGCTACTACGAGCTGATCCGCCACCAGAAGCAGCACTGCTACAAGGAGGAGGACGCCAAGAGGTCGGCCCAGGCGCAGGCGGCCGCTAGTCAGGTGGCGCTCTCGCTGTCCGAGGACTCCAACTCCAACCCGAGCATGGCGCGCAGCGTCCTGCCGCCCAACCTGTCGCCGTTCGATTCAAAGCCGCAGCCGCAGCAACTCCTGCAATCTCAGCAGCAGACGCCGCAGCCTCAGTCGCAGACTCCACAGCCACAACAGCAGCTGCAGCCACAGCCACAGCCGCTGCCGCAGCCACAGCCGCAGCCACAGCCGCAGCCACAACCACAGCCAGAGCCGCAGCCACAGCCGCAACAGGAGAGTGCGTTCAAGTGCGACAAGTGCTCACAGCAGTTCTCGCGATTCGACCAGTGGCGTGAACACCAGGTCATCCACCTGATGAACCCTAATCTGTTCCCGAACTTCCCCGGCTCCGAGGCGGGGCCAGCCCCCCCGGCTCCGCTTCCACCGCTGCCGCCACTGCCGCCGCTGGCGAACGCCATCTCGCCGAAGCGGAAGGCGTCTGAAGACGACTGTGAGCACGACGAGGAGCATCCTCGCGACAAACGGCTGCGCACCACCATCACGCCGGAGCAGCTCGAGTTCCTCTACCAGAAGTACCAGCAGGAGTCCAACCCCAGTCGCAAGATGCTCGAGGCGATCGCCCAGGAGAGTGGTCTCAAGAAACGCGTCGTCCAGGTCTGGTTCCAGAACACGCGTGCACGCGAGCGCAAGGGTCAGTTCCGCGCCCACGCGCAGGTCATCCACAAGCGTTGCCCGTTCTGCCCGGCCATCTTCAAGGTCAAGTCGGCGCTCGAGTCGCACCTCTCCAGCAAGCACGTGGAGCAGTACGCGCGCGGTGAGATCAACATAGACATCCTCCCCGACATCGAGGAGGACTCGTCAGCCACTGTCGCACGACTCGACGCTTTAGAGGCCGGTTACGGCTTTGGCGGCGAGATCTGCCGAGCGCTTCCCTCTGAGCCGCCGTCGCGCTCCGCCGAGACCCCGCTGGACCTCAGCAAGCCGATGCGCGTCAGCACGGAGGCTGAGCAGCGCCACAATGAGGGCCCGCTGACTGACTCGAGCTGTGACCGCAGCGGCGACGATTACGGGATCTTCTTGGACTGCCGCTCCGAGGCGGGCTCGATGGACATGGAGCGTTTCAGCAACGCCGGCTCGCCGGCCTCGAGCACGGCCAGCCTGATGCCGCTGTCCGTTCAGCAGCAGCAGCAGCAACAGCAGCAGCAGCAGGCCAGGCCCAACAAGCGCTATCGCACACAAATGTCGCAGACCCAGGTGAAGATCATGAAGCAGCTCTTCTCCGAGTACAAGACGCCAACCATGTCCGAGTGTGAGCTGCTGGGAACTGAGATCGGACTCGCCAAGCGCGTTGTTCAAGTTTGGTTCCAGAACGCACGCGCCAAGAGTAAGAAGCGCCAGCAGGTGGAGGGCTTGGAGCCTGAGGCGCCGCACCCGGCCGAGCAGTGCGACTACTGCAACTTCAAGTACAGCCACAAGTACGCCATCCAGGACCACATCTTCACGCGCAAGCACATCGAGAACGTGCGCGCCGCTATCGAGAACGATCGCAAGACGGACGGCTTCTACCAGCCGCCGACATCGCACGCGCTGACCGCGCCCGCCGCCGCCGCCGCCGCCGCCGCCGCCGCCGCCGCCGCGCCCGCTGCCGCCCCCGCCCCTGCGCCGGCCACCACCGACCCGCTACCACCACCGCCATCCGAGAAGCAGCTGCCAGCCGTCAACAAGAACATGTCACTGCTGCTGCAGATGTACGGGATGAACGCGTCGCTGCTGCAGAGCCAGCCCGGTGAGTACCGCGGTACCGATGTACCACTGTAGCCTTCATAATCCTCATGTTCAGTCCTGCTGTACCCCGTCCAGTCAGCCCGGTATACAATCATCAGACATGTCGTGTCTCGCCATAATGTTTGCCGTTTTCTCTTCAAACTTGGTTCCTCATTGATCACATTGGCATTACATTCTAGCACCCCCTCACTGTCCAACACTGTCGAATGTATCCCTGCACTGCATGTTCTCCACTGTCTCAGCTGCCGACTGGCGACCCAGATCCGCCAGTCTGCTTGTTCATCCGCCATCCGCCTGCTGCGGACTCGGCGCTCGAGTCCACCCACACGTCCCGCCGCCCGGCCCTGTACCCTGTATCCGGCGGCCCACCCCGCCGCCGTCAACGGATGTGAGCTGGCCGGCCTTGCTCGCCGAATTTGAATCAGGCCGCCTGCCTGTGATTTGGCGCGGCCACGAGGGTAACGACATCAAATTATACGGCGCCGGCACCGATGCTGCGACCGGCGCCGCTCGCAGGCTGATTACCGCAGTCAGTGCGACGCACCGTGCACCTTCACCCGACAGCCCGGTCCGCGCAGAGGCGGCCGAGACCAGGGTCCGCGCAGAGGCGGCCGAGACCAGGGTCCGCGCAGAGGCGGCCGAGACCAGGGTCCGCGCAGAGGCGGCCGAGACCAGGGTCCGCGCAGAGGCGGCCGAGACCAGGGTCCGCGCAGAGGCGGCCGAGACCAGGGTCCGCGCAGAGGCGGCCGAGACCAGGGTCCGCGCAGAGGCGGCCGAGACCAGGGTCCGCGCAGAGGCGGCCGAGACCAGGGTCCGCGCAGAGGCGGCCGAGACCAGGGACCGCGCAGAGGCGGCCCAGACCAGGGACCGCGCAGAGGCGGCCCAGACCAGGGACCGAGCAGAGGCGGCCCAGACCAGGGACCGCGCAGAGGCGGCCCAGACCAGGGACCGCTCAGAGGCGGCCCAGACCAGGGACTACCTGGCTCGGTACGGCTGGAATGAGAGATCCCCTGATTCGGCAGAGGCACGGGTAGACCTCGTGACACGCTTTGTTTGTTGAGGGCAGATCGCGATGCGTGACGTCACGTCGCAGACGCGGTCGCCGGGGGCGCCGGCCCAGACGTCGACGGAAGCTCTCTAATTAAGCGAGATTGAAGGAGACAGCCAAAAGCCTTGACGAGTACGCGCTAAAAGGACAGACGGACTTGTGGCTCGGCACTGCAGCGAACAAAGGATGATATTATATACACACACACATATATATATATATATATATATATATATATATATATATATATATATATATATATATATATATATATATATATATATATATATATATATATATATATATATATAATATATATATATATATATATATATATATATATATATATATATATATATATATATATATATATATATATATATATATTTATATATATATATATATATATATATATATATATATATATATATATATATATATATATATATATATAATCTGCGATTATTATATCCGGTTGCCACATAATGCAGTCCTAATAACATTCGGTAAATGCATTTTGGGGGGAATTTCTGAGGTTGATGCAGACTCATTATGAATACTTTGGGAGTTATGGGAAGCTGTGGGAATCCACCCCGTATATGTTATTTGAGACGGGCTCTGAACGTCTCCTCCCATTCAAACGCACGCTGAATGAGACAGAATATGTCGGGAAGCATGCAAAAGCTCTCACGCAACCGGTGATTGCATTTGCTGCCACCGGAAACTCGGCGGCAGCGTGGCAGGGGGCTGAGACACCTGGAGGCCAACTTCCGTGCGAGAATGCATCAGTAGCTCACAGACAATGTAACAGCCTAGTGCATCGCATGGCTCAGAGTGACAGAGGGGGACAGAGCGAGGAGCCCGTGTGAAATGCAGACACCGGAGAGAGAGCAGAGCAACTGCAGCGCTCCGGCGCGCGGCCAGAGTTTTTCATCAGGGAACTTTGGTCCGCGATGTATTTGCACGGCGCCCAATATGTCTCAATTAGAGCACGTCGCAGTCAATAAAGTTGGGCCATTATTTTAATTCTCCCCAGGCCAGCGGTCACTTTAATTTCAATTTCCTTTGTATTTCTAATCAAACTGGACATGCCAGGTTCAGCCGGAGTTGGAAGAGATTGAGCCGCGCGCGAGGCGGCGGCAGTAGCGCTGGCCTGACGTGACCCGTCTCCCCTCCCCGCGCCCCCAACACCGGCATGCAATTAAGCCATTTGGACGTCCATTTACGGAGACCTTGGATGGAATTAAACCACTGATCAGACTTTTCATTAAACGATTGAGTTTGACTGGCGCAAATGACGGGTATAACTGCGCGCGATGTCCGGACGCGGCGTTGTGTTGCAGCCGCTCTGCAGCCGCTGTTAAATTGATCCTCGGAGCTGCAGCCTCAGGGCGACGCGCCAGGCGCAGCAATCGCCACCCGGCTTTTGTTTTAATAACGGCGCGCGAGGGCCGGCATCTCGGCGACCACCCAGCCCTCTCCGGTACCGGCGGCACAGGGTGGCGGGTCGGAGAAGAGCTCTCCTCTCACCACCCAGCCCTCTCCGGTACCGGCGGCACAGGGTGGGGGGTCGGAGAAGAGCTCTCCTCTCACCACCCAGCCCTCTCCGGTACCGGCGGCACAGGGTGGCGGGTCGGAGAAAAGCTCTCCTCTTACCACCCAGCCCTCTCCGGTACCGGCGGCACAGGGTGGCGGGTCGGAGAAGAGCTCTCCTCTCACCACCCAGCCCTCTCCGGTACCGGCGGCACAGGGTGGCGGGTCGGAGAAGAGCTCTCCTCTTACCACCCAGCCCTCTCCGGTACCGGCGGCACAGGGTGGCGGGTCGGAGAAGAGCTCTCCTCTCACCACCCAGCCCTCTCCGGTACCGGCGGCACAGGGTGGCGGGTCGGAGAAGAGCTCTTCTCTCACCACCCAGCCCTCTCCGGTACCGGCGGCACAGGGTGGCGGGTCGGAGAAGAGCTCTCCTCTCACCACCACCATGGAGTGATTAGTTCCCGACCAAACCGCTCGTGGGAGACGGCCGCCGCCTCAGCTCCAATTGCCGCTAATTACCGCTAATTACGGCGCCGAATCGAGGCCAACTCGGCGCACCTGATTCGTCTCCGTCGCGCCGCGGCCAGTGCGCCACGGAATGTCGCCGCGCGCCGCCGCCGCCGCCGCCGCCGCCGCCGCCGTCCGTGCTCGAGGAATATTAGCGATCGCGAGCTGGATTCGCTTCCACGTACGCCCCGATTATTTCGATCATAATCGAGTTTTAATTACAGGTGTGTCGCGCTTATAAATGACCGTAGTGTGCCCCGGCCTCATAATTCGTGCACTATTAATGGCATGCCTGGATGACAATTAACGGCGCACCTCGCGGCCAATTATCCCGGAATAATCAGACGCCTTTGTTAATCACGCACGCAGTAATTACAAACTGCAAACAGACCGGGGCGGCGGCGGCGGCGCGGCCTGGAGTGGTGACCTGTCATTAACCGGGACAGCCGCGAGCACCGCCGACACCGCGGCCGCACCGACGACCAATCACCAGACCGAGCCGTCATCAACGTATCACTGTCATTAGCGTCACCAGACATCATCAGCGAAATCAGAGTCTCATCAGCGCCGTCAGCGGCATGCCAGTAATCAGCGAGAATCAGCAACAGCAGCACTATGACAACACTGTTTTGTTAGTCATCCGAATCATTTGTTTCATTCGTATTATCAGTGCTTCATCTGCGTCATAAACGTCATCATCTACGTCATCCACGTCACCACCGTCATCATCATCAGCGTCAGCGCGGTGGCGGCGCAGTGATGATTGCGTGTGCAGCGCTCGGCCGCCGCCAGGTAGCAGCGCCAAATCATCCTGTCGTGATGCTCGAAATCGGAATCTCACCTTAATTACAGGTAATTATGACTCAGCCTTGAAACGCCTGGTTTATTCGCCGTAATTCAATGCGGCGGGCGTGCCGGGGGCGGAGGCCTGGCGACGATGAAGCCGCCTCCACTTCCACCGCCGGGGTTGACGTCGCCGTCGCCGTCGCTGTCGACGACGCAGAGGTCGACGTCGACGGCGACGATGTGGCGTGTTGTGCCCGGTCGCCGGGCGGCGGCTTTAATTGTGCGCGCTGCGTTACTTCGCGTGATGACGCCACCGGCGGCGGCGTTTCGACGCCATCGATTCGAGGATTGGCGCGTGGCGGGGCGGAACCGGGCGGCGCGTCGCCGGCCACGCCGTTAATTGTCGTCGGCTCGAGTGCGGCACTGGTGAGAGACCGAAGGACAAACAACGAGCCGCAGGTCAATGGCGGCGCTGTCTCTCTCAGAGGCAACTGAAAGGCGCCTCGGCGGCGGCTGGCAGCGTCGAGGCGCCGCCGGTGTGCACGGCCACATCGTAATCGTCGGCCGGTAAATTAAAGAGAATATGAAATGTCACTCCAAAGGTCGTTGTGCGCCGGTCGATAGCTCATTTGTCGCAGTGTTGGCGAAAACAGCGCGCGGCCACCGAGTGCAATGCACAATTAGCAGTCGGCCAAGTTGCATGTCACCGCGCGGGGAGGCGGAGCGAGGCGGCGCGAGGCGGCGCGAGGCGCAGCGCCGCTCGTGTCTAAATTAGCGAGTGCCGCCGGTGGGCATCGCTGAAGCCAGGTGGCGGAGGACAGACGATGGCACGCGCCACTGCTGCTACCGACGCCGCCGCCGCCGCCGCCGCCGCGCTGCCGGAGGGCACGTCAGGTTGTTCTGTTTTGACCCCGCCTGCGGGGCATGGTGGGTTGTTGCCAGGCGGCTGGAGCTGAGGCTCTTACGAACCCATGTGAAACTGTTTTTTTTTCTCCGGAGCGGCCTAAAGCTATGTTCCGGGGGGGGGGAATTACTTCTGGCAATTTGCCAGGAAAAGAATTACGTTAGCCGGTTTATGTGAACCCGGAGCAAGCTTGTGATTTTTTTTCCTTAACTGCGCTGAGTGACGGCAATCTGGCCAAGCTCAGGCTCCTTTCACTGGGCGCGTGCGGGCGGGCGGGCGCGTGCAGCACGCGCTGCCGGTCAGAAGCCGCCAAACGGGATGCCCACCTGGGCTATCTGGCGCGGTCTGAGAAAACATCGCCGTTTACAACGCGTGATAACGGAGATTTGTGTACTAACACCACTGGCATAGCGATACTCATGAATGTAGAACTGCATGATTCAGATGACGGGAAACTCGTCTTTGTCGAGTCGAGTTTGATCGGTCGAGTCTGCCGGCTAGTGTGGCCGCTCCTCGCCGGCCTCCGTGCGAGTTATCACGTCCCAGCTCCGGTTTCGATGTCGCGCGGTCCGAGCGTCGTTCCACGGCACAACTGGGGTGTGAGTTAACGCGGTCTGACGCCGGCCGCGTGGTCCGCTGGTCTCCGGCCTCCGGCCTCGGTCCGGTCCGGTCCGGTCCAACCCCGGTCCACCCCTCGCCCGGTCCGGCACGATCGGCTGCTCCGGGCCGGACGGCACGTGACATATCTGGCGTGGGCCGCCTATTTTGATCCGCGTTTCCGCCGGTGTAATTTGTACGTGTCCATCGCCCGCCATTGTGGCGCGGACTAATTGTGATGCTCGCATTGAAATTACGGGCGCCGAATCTGAAATTACAGAACGGTCGGGTAATGAGTGACCAAGTCCGCAGTGTAATTATTGGTTTATCTCGGCTCGGTGGCGCCAGCGCCCGTGTCGGCCTGTCGGGGCCAGTGTACATCAGCAGCGGCTGAGATCCGTCCGTCACGGGGGACGCGTCCCGTCCGCCGGATGAAACGAAAGCAGACCGGGGGTAAGCTGCCAGTGGACACGAATCGGAGAGCTCATGTTCCGCGCTGATAGATTATATCGCATATAAACGCAGGTGTTGCGCAGGTGGATGGCGAGCTCCACCGGACAGGCACGTAGTTGTAACATAACCTGGCTTTCCGTTTCAACGGGGACTCTCCAATCGGGATGCGGGCGGTGACAGTCACGCAGCTTCGGCCGCCCCTGCCCGGCCCCTGCCTGGCCCCTGTGCGCCCCTGCCTGACACACGCGGCGGGTGCGGTCCGGCCGTCGTTATCGACTGACTGGGGCCGTAATCTGTGATTGACTCACCGGCCTGCGGTGACCGGGTGCATCACTACCAGGGCTCCGGCTCCGGAACCAACCACATCAGTCCGGCCTCACAGCCAGGCCCCACTGCCAGCGCCGTGACAGCGCATTACATCACAGCCCCGGCGTGACGGAGCGTCACGGGCTGTGACGGCGATTCGTGACGGACATACGATCCGTGCGGTCGACCTCTCTCCCGCTGGTGCCTCTGAGCCGCCTGCATGGGTGGATGGAGGGGGGGGGGGGGGGCACCGGCGCGTGCGGTGTGTGCAACCGGGGATGTGGGGGGGGGGGGGGGGCAACTGTCTGACCAACTGCCGCCGCGGCCGCCAGCCGGCGTGACAACCCGTTTGTCGGTGAGGCGCCAGTCTCACTCGGCGGCGCGTCATTAGTGTCACAGCCTGTCAAAACAGTCCGGACGGCCGCCCCCGTCGCGCGAACTGACCCACTCCTGGCGACGCCGCTGGTTGTGGCAGGTCAGGGGGACGGAGCTGGCTCCGACGCAGCGGGGTCCACTGCCGCCGCCGCCCCGGCCACGGCGCGGCCCCGCGGGGCGGTCAGACCGGTGACCGCAGCCAGCCCGCGCGCCGGTCCTGCGCAGGTCCCCGCCGCCGGCCCGGCCAGCCCGGGAAATTGGCAGCTCTGATAATTGCAGTCACCTGGACGGCATTAGGGAAATTAAAGTGAGCTGGCCGCTGAGGCGACGCCGGCCTTGCCGAGAGTCTGGGAACGAGCGAAGGCACCGAGCCGAGGAGAGCCGAGCCGAGGAGAGTCGAGGACCGAGCCGAGCCGAGAGTCTGGGAACGAGCCGAGGACCGAGCCGAGCCGAGAGTCTGGGAACGAGCCGAGGACCGAGCCGAGCCGAGAGTCTGGGAACGAGCCGAGGACCGAGCCGAGCCGAGAGTCTGGGAACGAGCCGAGGACCGAGCCGAGGAGAGCCGAGTCGGGCCGAACCGAACCCCGCCGAGCCGGCTAAGTCAGCCTGGTGCCGTGGGCGACGGCTGATCCCGCCCACTTCCGCCGGCTCCACGCCGAGCGCCACCTCGCCGTGCTTACTCAACACCGACAACGTTTAATTGCCGCTCTGTAATCGATAATAGACCCACTATTGACAAGCTGTTATGGCTGGCGTCGCTGACTGAGTTATGCCCTCCCGAATGTGATCGGACCGGCCCGGCGTAGCGGCGGCAGACGTGGCGCTGCACGCGCTATAACTCTACCCAGGCTGGCCGGGTCTGCCGCCAATGGCCGCCGCCTATAACTCATCGCCGCCAAATTGTAATGGCGCTTGACACACCACATTTCATGATTGAAGTAATGAAGTTTGTTTTGGACGGCGGGTAATGAGCGGGCCCGCGCCGCCACTCGTCGCCAGCGCCGCGGCCAAATGGCGCGCGCTGCGCCTCGTTTGTAGCAGCCGCGCCGCTAATGTGCCCCGGCCGGGAATCGAGCTAATGAATATTGCCGCTTTTTGTGAGTGCGGGCACTTAGCCGTCTCCATGTGCAGTGCATGTGTCACGCGCGGACGGTGATGGGCGCGCCAGTGGGCCAGTCGTTAGTGGCGTCTGCGAACGATCGGCCGCTCCGCCGCTCTATACGGCCGGCGACGGGCGACCGGCGTGTCTGCAGTCATGCTCTCCTGTCATGTCTGACGGGCGACGGCGTGTCTGCAGTCATGGCTCTCCTGTCATGTATGACGGGCGACCGGCGTGTCTGCAGTCATGGGTCTCCTGTCATGTCTGACGGGCGACCAGCGTGTCTGCAGTCATGGCTCTCCTGTCATGTCTGACGGGCGACCGGCGTGTCTGCAGTCATGGCTCTCCTGTCATGTCTGACGGGCGACCGGCGTGTCTGCAGTCATGGCTCTCCTGTCATGTCTGACGGGCGACCGGCGTGTCTGCAGTCATGGCTCTCCTGTCATGTCTGACAGGCGGTGGTAGGTGTCATGGCTCTCCTGTCATGTCTGACAGGCGGTGGTAGGTGTCTGCAGTCATGGCTCTCCTGTCATGTCTGACAGTCATGGCTCTCCTGTCATGTCTGACAGGCGGTGGTAGGTGTCTGCAGTCATGGCTCTCCTGTCATGTCTGACAGGCGGTGGTAGGTGTCTGCAGTCATGGCTCTCCTGTCATGTCTGACAGGCGGTGGTAGGTGTCTGCAGTCATGGCTCTCCTGTCATGTCTGACAGGCGGTGGTAGGTGTCTGCAGTCACGGCTCTCCTGTCATGTCTGACAGGCGGTAGGAACTGGAGCTGCAGACGGCGGTGTTTGATGGGTGTAAGCTACGCGATTCAGACTTATGCTGTGCGTTCCTAATGTCGCAGCAATTTCTAAACGGAACTCGCGGTTTTAAACTCTCGGTAAAAACGGAACCGAACTCCTAAACACCAGGCCACCCCTCCGTGTCCTGAGCTCCTGGTGCCCT